>OW804098.1:988223-1012038 GCA_942159475.1 Sthenelais limicola | reverse complement strand
GGAATGGTGGGAGGTGGGCCGGAGAGGTAGATACCAGCACATGGGTCAGATTTTGAGAAAATGTACAATTGCCAGCTCTACACATTAAGGAAATTCTGCTAAATTAGGCTGAAAAATGATTAATACTGGGTTTATCTGAGTATTTTTAGGATCGCATTGATTTAAAGTTTCAGTTCTGTTATGTTAAATTGCATTTTAAAGCTCAGTTATATCTCAAATGTGGGTTATTTGAAAGGATTGGGGAAGGCGAATTGTACATTTTCTGAAAATCTGACCCACTTGGTCCCGCTTTGATCAAACACCATAGCACGCCTGCCCATATGTGATGTGTTTTAGGGAAATGAGTCACAAGTCGCAAAAAATGGACTTTGAGATATTATTATATTTGAAAAGAGGACATCAAGCCGATTCTAATGATAGTAAACTGTAGGACATTTGATACGCATTTCTATATTTTAAGTGTTATATTTTTATTATTGAAAACAAAGTTTGCAGGAATTTGGGGTGAGCAATTACTAGTAAAGTAGCTAAATATATTCATTACGATGACCTTAGAAATACATAGATATATTGTTTACACTGTCCTGAAATTTGGTACATGTATTCAAGCTAAAAGAGGCGTTAAGCATTCCAAAAATTAAAACATTCCCACAAATAATTCCTGTGAATAAATAACTTTGAAAAATAATAATTTTGCGACTTATGACTCATTTTCCTAAAACACATCACATATTACACAACCACATAAAAACCACATCATGTCATATAAACATCCAGTACAGATATCAAGAAGTAACATGAGATGTTTTGTTAAGTGAGCTAAAGTTCCATTTCCATAAAGCTTTGCTCCATCTTATGTCTTACTGTTTTCTGTTTCATTAAGAAAACTGTTGTAAATCTCAACCATTTGCTCTTTGTTCATTGTTTCACAGCATTGAAATCAGTGACCAATTATTCACAATCATGATCATAACTCATGGCAGGCCATCAAGACATGCTCTTAATCGGGATGTGGCGCTTTGTAGTTAAAATACACTATGTGATTAATTTCTCGAGATTTTGTGTCTGAGGCATTTGCTTGAAAATAAACCCCGAGGCCCGGAGGGCCGAGGGGTTTATTTTCAAGCAAAAGCCGAAGACACAAAATCGAGGGAATTAATCACTTTAATAGCCGATTTTTGGATTCAATAACACTGTTTAAACACATATTAACAAATATTAGGCTCAAAAAAAGGTTTTAGATGTACTTACAGCATGAAGAACTCCAATAATTTAACTCCTTAACTCCAATACATAGGTTACTATTTTACATCTGACATGGAAAGGACCGAGTCAAATGCAGCCTTTATAACATCCAAATCAGGATGTTTTACACATTTTAACCCATCACATTCTAATATTTAGATTATTTTACCTATTTCTAACCAATATCACATATGTAAACCTAATGATAACTTCAGAATGTCGGTTACGTCAGCCGCATTCTCCGTTCCAGAAACAAACGAAGCTTCCACTTTTTGCAGGCAACCAAGCATGAGACTTCCGGTTTACGAATGCCGTGTCCGTGTGTCTAGGGACTTAAAAAAGAAATAAATAAAAGATTTGAATCGGTAGAAATGTTTTAAATGTTGTTTTAAGCCGATAGCGAAGTTTTCCTCTATGGAAATCAAGTAATAAATGAATGGCGACTTCAGAAACCTTGTGTTTACTCGCCGCAAGTTTGCACCGCTTTAGTGGGAATCTACATGATAATGCGACGGCTGGCCGAATGAACCTCCAGCTACAACAGCCAATCAGAGGTGCGTATTTACGTAGTCACTTTTCAAACCGGCCGGCGTGTTTTCGCAAGGATCCGCTGCTTGCTATCCAAAGCATCAGCGACTTCCGGTTTTCCAATGCCGTGTTGCGTGTGTCTAGGGACTTAAAAAAAGAAATAAATAAAAGATTTGAATCGGTAGAAATGTTTTAAATGTAGTTTTAGCCCGATAGCGAAGATTTAGTCTACGGAAATCTAGTATTCAATGAATGGCGATTTCAGAACCCATACGTGCGACCGGAAGAGATGGGGAGACCCTTCGGCATAGCCACTCATGTGCACGTTGACTTGGCGTTGCATTGTGTACGGTAGTCTATATAGCGCACGGAGGATTTCATTCGAAAGTGACCCACACGGCAACAAACCGGAGCTTGCACGATGTCTACTGTCGTCACGTGTCGAGGCCTAGGTTGTGATTACTTGGATTATTCCCTATTTCGTTGCTTACCACCATTCAACAAGCGGATCATGCTAAGAACAAGGATATTTGGAACATTATCGGTGATTTTGGAGATATTGTGTAGAGTTTTAAATAGCCTGAATTCTAGAATTCGGGCCCTGATTGTCACTGACAGTGACACTGGGAGTCAGCCATTGCTTGCACGATGTCTACTGTCGTCACCTTATGGCGAACCCTATGCCCTAAAAACTTAAAAATGGCTAATATTTCCATCGGAAACAGTGGAGGAATGACTTTAATGTGACCAGGACTTTAAATTTATTTATACACGTTCCAAAATGAACGCGGAATCGACGACAAACAACTAGTTGATGAGGTAAGTGACTGATTGAGCGGAAACGCCGACTGGGGTTTATTTTAACTACATCCGCAAAATAAATCTACATCCGCAAAATAAACCCCTGAATCCGAACAATAATTTACTTCATCCGTTTTCCGGTTTGACCACTTCCTGTCCAAACAGTAATTTATAAGTATCCAGAACCCCAGCAGAATCCAAAGATCTGCTATTAATAAAGAATAAACCCTTTAGTATGGACTTAGATGTTTGTGGTTATTAGAAGGGAAGAGACTTATGGCATGTGATAGAGGACGAGTGATAGCGAGTTCTCTATCACATGTCCCATAAGGCCTAACCACAACCTTACAAGTCCTTTAGGGGTTGACCACTGACTCTATCCGCAGGTAGGATTGTCTGTTACAAGGGCAATTTAGGGACTAAACCAGACCTGAGACCCCTAAATGTTGTTAAAATACACTATCCAATAAATCCTGTACATATTGTTGAAATACATCATGAAATAAACTCCACTCACAATTACCACAGTTAAAAACAAAATGTTTTCAATATTTGCTTCCGATCCTTTTATTTGAGTCATTTAGAAAAAAATGTATGAGGATTTCTTCAATTGTTGTTACTAAAAGGCTTCTAAAGAGTCCTCTACTGTATTTTCAGGACCCGCCCACATCCTTTGAATATACTTCAAATTCACTAGAATCCATATAATTAATAGCCTAATTCTGTCATTGATGGACGAAAGGCTTCGTACATAAGCCATGTAAATTTCCCAAACTTTCCACGCAGCTTACTTTGGCTTCAGGTGAGGTTACCACAGCCTTCGTTTTCCTTGAATAATTTTTTCCAGGAAAGTAGAAGCGAATTTGTTTAAATTACCGTAAACCGCCCACTCCTTCTGCTTCGACTGACTTACGTTGTATTGTGTGGCGACGCAACATCGGTACTTCACTCCCTAGCAACATGCGCCACAGTATAAGCGCACATCATAGGCCTAGCCATAGGACGACGAGTGCCTCTCGATTTAACTTTCAATTTTAGCTGTTTAAACTGCCGGAGGCAGGCGGACTGAGAATGGGGCAGATGGGGAAGGGGAAGGGATGATAAACGGGGGCAGCTACTATTAATTAATCCTGTCATATACGTTAAGACATGAATACATTTGTGATGTGTTTCAGGGAAATTTCAGTCGTAAGTCGCAAAATATAAATTTTGTGATACAATTATATATAGTAAACAGTTTAATAATCTCATACGTATTTCTAGATTTTAAGTTTGATATTTTCGTTTTTGAAAAAAAATGGTTCCAATATTTCTGGGGGGAATGAACAGTAAAGTAACTAAACTTACACTGTAAAGTCAAACGTCTTCACATGATACACAAAACAAGACGTTTTTCTTGTCCCCACTTTTGATACGCTCTTTTGGTGTGACGTTTAGAGTCTATCGTCTTTTAACGTCTTCCAAAAACGCTAAACGTCACATCTGTGACGTTTACTGTGTGACGTTTAGGGTCTTGGGTTATACTACATGGAGTGTCATGAAAAAACGTCCTGCACAGCCTAGATTCGAACTCCCGACCTCTCATGTGGAAAGCGAATGCTCTACCATTGGGCTACATATCCAGTTGATGTTAGGTGTACAATTTATGAAACTGATTTAACCTTGGCCTGAACATCTCACACAATATAAAGTATGAACACTTGATTTTATTTAAAACGTTTGTATTAATACACGTACAAGTATAAAGTTTATGGATTCAATATATTTGGCATATTTATCAGTGTTATTGGTTTGTTTTCTGGTGCTATCATTAGATTAGGTAGTTAAGTATGTAATCAAATGACATCTTACACCCCAAATGTTAAGTATTTCCCTTCCAATTGGTTTTAAATATGAAGTGCTTACTATCAAAATGAAGCTTAATATTGGAGGAATGCAGCTCTTTCATTTGTATTTTCTTCTGCCCAATATTAGAAGCGAGATCGAGAATGGCGCATGATCGCACATATATGAATATCACTACTAATACCTATTATATTATTATATAAATAGAACACCTGATGAAGCCCAATTAGCGGCGAAAGCTTGTGATTAAATAAATAACAACCATTACAAGACAAGGGTTTATTCCATTCCTTGAACACCAACCACATCACCCACACCGGCAAACCAGGTATACTACGATCCTTCTCCCCCCTTCAAACTATTATATTATTGTACACAATAGGTCTGTACATCGGAACTAAAACTATCATAAACTGCATATCTTAGATATTTATCGCTTCATTGGATTGATTCTGAGATTCCATTATATTTTTAACAATGGGATTAGGCAGATTAGCATTTAACACATGTAAAAAGTACTTTTATATCTGTGCATGGGTAAATAGTTATGAGTTACTGATTGTTTTTCTAAGAACTTTTAGTTCCCAAATATTAAGTATCTCCCTTCAAATTGGTTTGAATATGTAGTTTTACTATTAAGATGAAGGTGAGATTCAAGAAAATGAACTAATTCATAATCACCTATCCCTAATACATAATCAAAACTGATATGGAGGCAGGAGAGGTAGAGTAGAAAACGAAGGAGATAAGACTAATAATGTAAGACTTAGTCAGGAATAGGAAGAAATGTGAGATATGTATTCATATGAATTTATTCAATTCATATTCAAACGTAAGGGTCAGTTTGCCTAGAAATGTACAATTCTCTGTGCAGAGTATTGGGCATATGTGAACCAGTAGAGCAGCACATGTCGCACATATAATGTGACACTTTGTTACACCTCATTGTGTCAAATTCTGTTATAACACCTCATTTCGCTCACTCATAGCAGTCAGGGTGTGGCATAATTTTAAAGCTAATGGGAAACCCTAAGCAGAGTGGGTTGAGAATGCAGCAGGAATTTTCAAGGTGAGTCTAATCAGGATAAGTTAAACAAAATCGCATAGACCTCCTATTTCATTAGAATTAGTTAGGGACATATATACATTTTGTGTGACGTTTAGCATCTACAGGCGTGATGTTTAGCATCTACTGGCGCGATGTTTAGCGTCTCCAAATAGTTTGGCTGCTTAGATTATTTTGCAGAATGTCTCAAAATGCGTCTAACGTCTCACGAGGACGCCATTGCGTCCTCTGTTGATACTATTGGAGGACACTAGCGTCTTATTCTATGTATCAACTGAAGACGATGCCCAAACCCAGTTTTTAGAGTGTAGTCCATATGAGGACCTTTGAAACTAATGGATATACTACATAGATTGTCCTGACATTTAATACATTGATTGAAATAACTATGAGTGATGAACTTCGCAAAAATCAGAACATTCCAAAGATGTGATCTTGTGAAAAAAACACTTTGAAAAAAAATATCAATTTTGCGACTTATGACTCATTTTCCTGAAAGACATCATATTTGTTTTTGTTTTTTTTTAAAAATACACATCATATTTGTTTGTTATAATCGCTAAAAATGCAGCTTAAAGTAAATCTCTTTTAAATTAGGGCCGTGTTGTGAGAAGACAAACCAGGGCGGTCGCCTCAATTATAGCTTAATCACCAACAAGGCATCCCTGGAAACCTGGTTAATTTTGCAATTTGATCCAGACAACTTAATGGGTTTCAGAAGAAAAGGATAAAAACCAGGCAATACAAAAAAATTAATGCTTTTCAAGCCAAATTTAAGATGTGGTGAGGAGAGTGGAGAAGCACTTTATGGGAGCGTAAGGAACAATTACACCAACCACATCAGTCACCACACAACTTGTCATTCAATCACTTCCGGAGAAACAAAGTTTGGGAAAATAAAACTCGGAAACAACAACTTTTACGTTTTGATTGCACTGAGCTTTTACTAGTGTGTGTTGTCCCTAGACAGATCCCTCCCCCTTACGGGCCTCAGCTGTTGTATGAAATAGATCCCTCCCCCCTTACAGTCCTCAGCTGTTGTGTGAAATAGATCCCTCCCTCCTTACAGACCTCAGCTGTTGTGTACAATATATCCCTCCCTCCTTACAGACCTCAGCTGTTGTGTGGAATAGATCCCTCCCTCCTTACAGACCTCAGCTGTTGTATGAAATAGATCCCTCCCTCCTTACAGACCTCAGCTGTTGTATGAAATAGATCCCTCCCTCCTTACAGCCCTCAGCTGTTGTGTGAAATAGATCCCTCCCTCCTTATAGCCCTCAGCTGTTGTGTGAAATAGATGCCTCCCTCCTTACAACCCTCAGCTGTTGTGTGAAATAGATCCCTCCCTCCTTACAGGCCTCAGCTGTTGTATGAAATAGATCCCTCCCTCCTTACAGGCCTCAGCTGTTGTGTGAAATAGATCCCTCCCTCCTTACAGCCCTCAGCTGTTGTGTGAAATAGATCCCTCCCTCCTTATAGGCCTCAGCTGTTGTGTGAAATAGATCCCTCCCCCCTTACAGCCCTCAGCTGTTGTGTGAAATAGATCCCTCCCCCCTTACAGGCCTCAGCTGTTGTATGAAATAAATCCCTCCCTCCTTACAGCCCTCAGCTGTTGTATGAAATAAATCCCTCCCCCCTTACAGCCCTCAGCTGTTGTATGAAATAAATCCCTCCCCCCTTACAGCCCTCAGCTGTTGTATGAAATAAATCCCTCCCCCCTTACAGCCCTCAGCTGTTGTATGAAATATATCCCTCCCTCCTTACAGCCCTCAGCTGTTGTATGATATAAATCCCTCCCCCCTTACACCCCTCAGCTGTTGTATGAAATAGATCCTTCCCTCCTTACAGCCCTCAGCTGTTGTGTGAAATTTATACAGGTTAACTAACAAGTTGGTTGAAGGAGTGTGAATATATATATACAGGTTAACTAACAAGTTGGTTGAAGGAGTGTGAATATATATATACAGGTTAACTAACAAGTTGGTTGAAGGAGTGTGAATATATATATACAGGTTAACTAACAAGTTGGTTGAAGGAGTGTGAATATATATATACAGATTAACTAACAAGTTGGTTGAAGGAGTGTGAATATATATATACAGGTTAACTAACAAGTTGGTTGAAGGAGTGTGAATATATTTATACAGGTTAACTAACAAGTTGGTTGAAGGAGCGTGAATATATTTATACAGGTTAACTAACAAGTTGGTTGAAGGAGCGTGAATATATTTATACAGGTTAACTAACAAGTTGGTTGAAGGAGTGTGAATATATTTATACAGGTTAACTAACAAGTTGGTTGAAGGAGTGTGAATATATTTATACAGGTTAACTAACAAGTTGGTTGAAGGAGTGTGAATATATGGTCCATTCCTACGAAATGGGCCCAGTGCCCTTTTCCCTACCTTTGGCCCCTCTATGCCTCATGTCTCAGTGTAATATTCATTGATATTAAAACAAATCATACTGACAGATTCCACTTGGCATGGGAATTCCTCTGATATATACATTACTAGAGGGCTGATGGATATTTTATGTGATAAAACCCTTTAAAATCAATATTTTCGTAGAAAAATTCCAATGATTAAACATTCAGCACTTGAGGGTTCAGAAATTTACATCATTTCATGTTTTTCATATCGCATTAATTTTGCCCAGTCACCAGGTTCGAATTTCAATGCATTTTAGTAACCCTACTTACTTTTTAACAAAATTATGGCACAAACAAAATTAGAAAGGTATTTTTTTGTTTTTACATCGCACATGTTGCTCCCTTTCATGCAATGAACTTGTTGTATGACACAAGAATAAAAATCATTTGATATATAAGCAAACCAATCTCTAACTTTTGATACCTCATGTGTCTCAATAGGACTGTTATTATGGATGTTATTCTTGTTTAAAAAAGTTCGATGGGAAAATGGCTAATTATGTCTGTTTTTACATCGCCACATGTAATGATTGTGCTTTTCCATCCTATTATAAAAACACATTTATAACTAATATGGATACATTGGGCAATTGATTCTCTTGTTGTCAGTGAAACATGAATGCTCTGAACAGATATGCCTTGTGCATAGAGAGTGAAAAGACCTGTTTTTACGTCGCACGTGTTTACGTCGCACGTCGCATTTGCTTAATAAAAGCAAAACTATCTGAGATAGAAAGTTGTGCTATGTACCAGACGAACCGCAATAATATCAGCTTTCTGCTGATATAAAATCATCCATATCCCTTGAATGGTCTAGACAGAAATGTCTTGTGCATAGAGTGAAAAACACCCGATTTTAGGTCTCACGTTTTTACGTCGCACCTTTTTAGGTCGCAACATTGGCTTTATATAGGCAGAACTATTTAGGATAGAATGTTGTAACATATACCAAACAAACCGCAACAATGTCAGCTTTCTGTAGATATATAATCATCCAGATCCTTCGAATGGTCTGAACAGAAATATGCCTTTTGCATAGAGAGAGAAAACACCTGATTTTAGGTCGCACATTCTTACGTCGCACGTTTTTAGGTCGCAAAGTTTGCTTGATAGAGGCAAAACTATTTGAGATAGAAAATCGTAGCATATACCAAACAAACCGCAAGAATATCAGCTTTCTGCTGATGTAAAATGATCCTGATCCCTTAAATAGAAGCAAGGCTACTGCCAAATGAATAATATACATTTCTACTTTTTAAATGACCATTTATTGATTAAATAAATATAAATATTTAAAATAAGCGTTTTCGGCCATAGATTCCTAGATAATTGACTCTGGATGTCATTTATTTCAGGATTATATAGCGGAGAATATGGGCTTTTTGGAAATATTATCTGGAAAACTCTTATCTTTAACCTAAATTTCATTTTTTCTCATTTCCATCAATGAAAAGCAAGATTTTTCAGAAAATAGCTCTATAGTGTTTTTACGTCGCCCATATTGTCAACCTGGTTTAGAAAATAGAAATATAACCCCTGACAGAATTAACACTTGAATCTACAAGGTAAGGTGACAACAAAGCTATCTAAGTCATTTTTTCTTATATCCCTTGCTTATGAAGAGATCAGTGGTAGATGAAAAAAGGTTATGTTTGAAAAAGCCTATAACTGAATAATGAAGCTGTGTTTAATTTTGGAATTCCTATATCAAAATAGGAGAGTTCTTGCACCATAAACTGCCAAACACATGTTGAATTGCCCCTATTTTCTAAATAAATTGCTTAATCCAACCAAAACAAATGTCCCATTGCCAAAATGCCTAGTATATAATGCTAATTTGATGTGCGACGTAAAAACATAGGAAATCCTAACCCAGTAATTGATTTTATATAGAATAAAAACTATTTGATCAATTTAGTAGCAAATTTAGATTTTAAAGGTTCCATTACTCAACTTTAAGTTCCCTAACTATGGAAAACTTTAAAGGAATTTTTTTTTGTACAATGGTTTCAGGCCACTGGGCCCATTTCGTAGGAATGGACCATATATATACAGGTTAACTAACAAGTTGGTTGAAGGAGTGTGAATATATATATACAGGTTAACTAACAAGTTGGTTGAAGGAGTGTGAATATATATATACAGGTTAACTAACAAGTTGGTTGAAGGAGTGTGAATATATTTATACAGGTTAACTAACAAGTTGGTTGAAGGAGTGTGAATATATATATACAGGTTAACTAACAAGTTGGTTGAAGGAGTGTGAATATATTTATACAGGTTAACTAACAAGTTGGTTGAAGGAGTGTGAATATATATATACAGGTTAACTAACAAGTTGGTTGAAGGAGTGTGAATATATATATACAGGTTAACTAACAAGTTGGTTGAAGGAGTGTGAATATATATATACAGGTTAACTAACAAGTTGGTTGAAGGAGTGTGAATATATTTATACAGGTTAACTAACAAGTTGGTTGAAGGAGTGTGAATATATTTATACAGGTTAACTAACAAGTTGGTTGAAGGAGTGTGAATATATATATACAGGTTAACTAACAAGTTGGTTGAAGGAGTGTGAATATATATATACAGGTTAACTAACAAGTTGGTTGAAGAAGTGTGAATATATATATACAGGTTAACTAACAAGTTGGTTGAAGGAGTGTGAATATATTTATACAGGTTATCTAACAAGTTGGTTGAAGGAGTGTGAATATTGCACACGTTGCTACACAACACATGCTATATTATAAGCAACTGAAAACCAACAAGTTAGTTAACAGATTGATTATACATGCTTTCAAACATGCTTTCAAACATGAAAATAGAACAATATTGAATCATGAATTTGAATTTTACCGGTAATCTTCGTAAAAAGACAGATTGGTTGGCATGACAACCCCACATACATCATTAGTGATATACGCACTATGCGCAAATCACTCTAGATATGTTGAGCAATGCGTGTATAATAAAGTGCCCTGGGGTCTCCGCTAAGCATGTCCACACATCTATAGGCAATCTTCTGAATTTGAAACATAAGATTAACCTATGTTAATCTAACAGAAACACTTTCCTGTTTGAGTTGAACACCCCTTAACATAACCATAGCTCCTAACATAGCTGGAACTACATTATAATGTATAGCGCTCTAAAATTTGATACAGGTGTATGGCAAGTTTTTTTTTGTTTTACTTTTTTCTATTTTCCTACCCATTTGTATATAGTATCCGCATAACTGTCTCCATATGTACATCTTCCCTGCTCAGTCTCCCTGGTGTAAGACTGGGACAGGCGAAAAACCCCGTAAGAGGACCTTCGATCGCCAGTATAAATAAAATCTTTTAAAAAAAATGACATAGGCTTACATGGTTCACCAATGACTGTGACTATTGTTCAGATTATTTCCAGTTGATATTTGATCTAATTCTATGGAGGACACGTATTTATGTCATGATGCACTGGTGCCCCCTGGTGGTTTATGATTACACCACACCTAGCAGTTGAACAGGACACTATTCAGCCCACAGCCCCAGCTCCTCCCTGCAGGCCTATTGTATGGCTCACTGTTCTCACTCAACCAAACTCTTTCACAAAGTTTTACAAATCTGTTTCAATGTGTTTTGTGTTAGCCGACGGGTATCTGTTTAAGGATACCATATTCAGCAAATGTACAATTGGTAGCTGTACACATTTAGACAATTATGCTAACAATGCTGTAATTTGGTCGATACTAGGTAAATTCGGGTATATTTGGCGTTGCATTGATACTAGCAATCTGTTTGGTTAGGTTGAACTGTATTTTGAACTTTATTTTTGTCTGAAATGTTGGTCATTTGAGAAGATTGGTGAAGTAGAATTGTACATTGTCTGTGGACTTCACACTAACCCCAGCCTAATGTAGCGATGGAGTGCTATGCAGGCTGCAGAGGGAGAGGTACACAGGAGGAAGGTTAATTACAGGCTGCCAGGTACCGCAGCCTCACACACTGTTCATCCACTTAGCCTTACAGTGTAGAACCTACATTCAAGCAGTAATAGACAGCACGAGATAGCAGAGAGGAGAGGAGGAGACTGATGGAGAATATGGTGGGTGGATGAGGATATGTATACAGATGTATATAAAGAGAGCCAGAGACTCAGGAGAGAGTGGATAGGGAGGGAGGAGAGGGAGGGAGGAGACACAGAGAGGGATAGGAGAGAAAGAGGAGTGTGAGAGGGAGAGAGAGAGGGAGAGAGGAGAGACAGAGAGAGAGGAGAGAGAGAAGGAGAGGAGAGAAAGAGAGTAGAGACAGAGAGAGAGGGAGAGAGGGAGAGAGAGGACAGGGAGAGGAGAGAGAGGAGAGAGGAGTGTGAGAGGGAGAGGAGAGATAGGAGAGAAGGTGATCTATGTGGAGCTAAAAGCAGTAGAGAGTCAGACATTAACTAATGTGTGCTGTTGTGCACATTAACTAATAGGAGGAAGATTCTTTTCTGTATCTCAACCTGTGAATATAAAGTGACGTCAGACGCCATGCAGACATATTTACTGCATGAAATACAGACGTGTTAGACTACATCACTCCTCCTGTTTGACATTCAATAACTATTGGATATAAGTAGGCTTTAGAAGAGCATTGAATTCGACCTGAATTGTGATGGAAGAGAGAGGTGAGAGGAGAGGTGAGGGGAGAGGTGAGTTCAAAAAGGGAGGTGGGGTGGAGAGAGAACAGGAGGGGAAAGGAGGGGAGAGAAAGGAAGACGGGAGGAAAGAGAAAGGACGGGAGAGAAAAGAAGGAGAGGAAGGAGAGGAAGGGAGGAAAGAGAAAGGAGGGGACAGAAAGGAGGGGAGAAGTAGGGAGGGAAGAGAAAATAAGAGGTGAGAAGGAGAATGAAGGAAAGACAGAGAGAGAGAGAGTATGAATGGGAACAGCTATAGATGTATGGGATGGAAACAAGAAAAAGAGAGTTGGAGAAAGGGGAGAGTGAAAGAGAGAGAGGAGAAAGAGAGAAGAAAGAGAAGAGAAAGAGACGAGAAAGAAACAGAGGGAGAACAGGGAGAGGGAGGAAGAGGGAGGGAGAGGAGAGAGAGGGAGAGGAGAGAGGGGAGAGGAGAGAGGGGAGAGGGAGAGGAGAGATGAGAGAAAGGAGAGAGAGAGGAGAAAGAGTAGAGAGAAATGAGAGAGAGAGGGAGGGAGGGGATAGAATGTAAAGATTCCGCCATAACTTCCGAACTTGTTTTGACGGGATAAAGCTAGCACAGCCCAAGGGGACAGAGACTGTGCCATTCATCACACTTCCCCAGCTAATAGCACAGTCTACATCCCTCCACTGGGCGTCATGGGGGGCTGGCGGGGGCTGGTGGGGGCTGGCGGGGGCTGGGGGGGGCTGGCGGGGGCTGGCGGGGGCTGGCGGGGGCTGGCGGGGGCTGGCGGGGGCTAGACTTGTCTCTTTATGAACACTATTGATTCCAGCTTCAAGTGTCATTCATTATTGCGTCTGGGTGGGCTGTAGCAGGGGGGGAAGCAAGTCAATAGAAAACCTATTAGTGCTGTATTGAGCAGCAGGGGGCTGGTGTACAAGCTAAGGTAGGGGGCCTAGTGTACAAGCTAAGGCAGGGGCCTGGTGTACAAGCTAAGGCAGGGGCCTGGTGTATAAGCTAAGGCAGGGGCCTGGTGTACAAGCTAAGGCAGGGTCCTAGTGTACAAGCTAAGGCTCGGGCCTGGTGTACAAGCTAAGGCAGGGTCCTAGTGTACAAGCTAAGGTAGGGGCCTAGTGTACAAGCTAAGGCAGGGGCCTAGTGTACAAGCTAAGGCAGGGGCCTGGTGTACAAGCTAAGGCAGGGGCCTAGTGTACAGGCTAAGGCAGGGGTCTAGTGTACAAGCTAAGGCAGGGGCCTAGTGTACAAGCTAAGGCAGGGGTCTAGTGTACAAGCTAAGGCAGGGGTCTAGTGTACAAGCTAAGGCAGGGGCCTAGTGTTCAAGCTAAGGCAGGGGCCTAGTGTACAAGCTAAGGCAGGGGCCTAGTGTACAGGCCAAGGCAGGGGCCTGGTGTACAAGCTAAGGCAGGGATATAGTGTACAAGCTAAGGTAGGGGCCTGGTGTACAAGCTAAGGCAGGGGCCTAGTGTACAAGCTAAGGCAGGGGTCTAGTATACAAGCTAAGGCAGGGGCCTAGTGTTCAAGCTAAGGCAGGGGCCTAGTGTACAAGCTAAGGCAGGGGCCTAGTGTACAGGCTAAGACAGGGGCCTGCTGTTCAGGCTAAGGCAGGGACCTGGTGTACAAGCTAAGGCAGGGGCCTAGTGTACAAGCTAAGGCAGGGGCCTGGTGTACAAGCTAAGGCAGGGGCCTGGTGTACAAGCTAAGTTAGGGGCCTAGTGTACAAGCTAAGGCAGGGGCCTGGTGTACAAGCTAAGGCAGGGGCCTGGTGTACAAGCTAAGGCAGGGGCCAGGTGTACAAGCTAAGGCAGGGGCCTGGTGTACAAGCTAAGGCAGGGGCCTGGTGTACGAGCTAAGGCAGGGGCCTAGTGTACAAGCTAAGGCAGGGGCCTAGTGTACAGGCCAAGGCAGGGGCCTGGTGTACAAGCTAAGGCAGGGGCCTAGTGTACAGGCTAAGGCAGGGGCCTAGTGTACAAGCTAAGGCAGGGGCCTAGTGTACAAGCTAAGGCAGGGGCCTGGTGTACAAGCTAAGGCAGGGGCCTAGTGTACAAGCTAAGGCAAGGGGCAGGTGTACAAGCTAAGGCAGGGGCCTGGTGTACAAGCTAAGGCAGGGGCCTAGTGTACAAGCTAAGGTAGGGGCCTGGTGTACAAGCTAAGGCAGGGGCCTAGTGTACAAGCTAAGGCAGGGGCCTGGTGTACAAGCTAAGGCAGGGGCCTAGTGTACAAGCTAAGGCAGGGGCCTGGTGTACAAGCTAAGGCAGGGGCCTAGTGTACAAGCTAAGGTAGGGGCCTGGTGTACAAGCTAAGGCAGGGGCCTAGTGTACAAGCTAAGGCAGGGGCCTGGTGTACAAGCTAAGGCAGGGGCCTAGTGTACAAGCTAAGGCAAGGGGCAGGTGTACAAGCTAAGGCAGGGGCCTGGTGTACAAGCTAAGGCAGGGGCCTAGTGTACAAGCTAAGGTAGGGGCCTGGTGTACAAGCTAAGGCAGGGGCCTAGTGTACAAGCTAAGGCAGGGGCCTGGTGTACAAGCTAAGGCAGGGGCCTAGTGTACAAGCTAAGGCAGGGGCCTGGTGTACAAGCTAAGGCAGGGGCCTAGTGTACAAGCTAAGGTAGGGGCCTAGTGTACAAGCTAAGGTAGGGGCCTGGTGTACAAGCTAAGGCAGGGGCCTAGTGTACAAGCTAAGGTAGGGGCCTGGTGTACAAGCTAAGGCAGGGGCCTAGTGTACAAGCTAAGGCAAGGGGCTGGTGTACAAGCTAAGGCAGGGGCCTGGTGTACAAGCTAAGGCAGGGGCCTGGTGTACAAGCTAAGGCAGGGGCCTAGTGTACAAGCTAAGGCAGGGGCCTGGTGTACAAGCTAAGGCAGGGGCCTAGTGTACAAGCTAAGGCAGGGGCCTGGTGTACAAGCTAAGGCAGGGGCCTGGTGTACAAGCTAGGGAAAGTTTGACTTTTTAACATTTGTTGCCATCAAATTTAGCAAGAAATTGATAGAAGGAAGACATCCTGCAGGTGGCTGCAGTAAAAAGTAACATCAGATTAAATCATCCAGATGTATTCTTTTTTAAAAAATATTATCAGCCACAGGAGGACAAGCCAACAGGTGGTACACCTCCAGCACTTCATAGTACAGACACTGTAACACGGCAGCAGAAAGAAGAATATATGAAACTGATTGTGTGATGGAATGAATGGGACACGCAGAGGAAGAATTGCTCGAAAGTTTTTATCTGGGAAGCGCATGCTTTTGAGTTCATGACGTTTTTGTGTCTTTTCCACAAAAAGCATTGATCAATTTTTGTTGGAAAAAGCACCCAGCTCAGGTCATTGTTGCCAACCTTATCAATACTTAATATTGTATTTAATCTGGGTTCGGCCAAAACCAATATTACCAACAAATATTTCACTATATTATCAACTTCCTTCCACTAATGGACATCCACCTGGTTAATGGAGCTCACTACAGTAGATGATCCTTTATTTGAATTCAATGGTTGCTGCAGCTGAAAGCTAATCTAGTTTTTAATCATTTCTATCAATTGCATGTGACATGTGAATGATGGCGTGTGAGGGATACACTTACAGTACTTCTGCACATTTCCCACCGGTGTAGGATATAGGCAACAGCATAGAGTAAGGGACTTGTCCACCAAGCCGATTCTCATGCGACTTTGCCCTGCAGAGGACTATTTTACACTAAGTTATGTGAGAATCGCATGAGAGTCGGCTTAGTAGACCAGGCCCTTTAGTTCATGTTGAGGAGAAGCACAATGAGAGCCAATTTCCACCGTTGATCATTTACTGTTACAGGCTGTACATGAAGAGTCTGGGTAAAGGGATGTTGTCATATAGGATGGCGTGGGACATATGGAGGTAAAACAGTGGTTAAATGATCAGCTGTTAAATAGCTCAACCTAAGATAAGATTAGATAAGATACTACTTTATTTATCACACAGTATATATAGCAAAATAAAATGGACAATATTGACAAATAGGTATACATAGAGAAAATGGGACGAGCCGGCAATAATCAAGAATTTATAGGACGAGATTCGTCGACATAAGCATGATGCCGTAGGCAGAGTGCTTATGTGGACGAATCAAGTCCTATAAATTTGTTATTATTGCTGGCGAGTTCCATTCTATATTTATTACATGTGCATAACATTTGATCATATGTTATCAGATATCACTGATCAGATATCACTGAAAAAATATTAAAGAAGTCTCAGAGGGCCCCGCTCTCCCGCTGACTGCCCCACTGACAGCCCCGCTGACTGCCCCACTGACAGCCCCGCTGACAGCCCCATTTTTAGCCCAGTTATATTGTTGACTTAAAACGTTAAAACGCAGCCATTTCTTGAGCTACATTAATACAATTTATATCATTCAATAGAGAATTTTTAATGACAGGATTTTTATTATGCATTTCTCTAATCATATTACCAGAATCATGGGTGGATTACCGATTGCGGGGATTTGTTTACATCCTTCGCGGAGAGCCAAAGCTCCGCGAAGCATATAAACAGGGCTATTTTTAGACAACTACATTCATATAGGACGCGTCCTATATGACTATTTTTATAGCACCCCCCTTATAGCACTTCTCATATAGCATGCACATACAATAAAGTGATCTTGATCATATCCAGTTCTCCCAGACATTACCATCTCGCTCGAGTACGAATTTTGAAGTGTATAATTAATAAATTCAATTTGAAACAAGATACAAATAAAAGGAACAGTAATACAAAGTATGGAGATCCCACGTCAGGATCAAGTCGTCTTAATTTGAGATGATTGGCATTGAAACAACATGTGATGTAATGTGTGTTATATTTATACAGTAATTACTGTATATACTGCGTGCATATGCACCATACAAACACATGCACACAATACACACATGCATGTATGCACACATAGCATGCACATACAGCGTGCACACACAACTTGTATGTATGCAGGCATATGCAGCCCGCATACATACTCAGCCCACATATATCTGAGGCCCTGGATCTTCCATAGATCCTCAGTCTAGGGGAGATATCACTATCTTCACTATTAAGTCTCATCTTATTACCTTCCTACAGGGGGCAGTCAAATGTAGCTATTGCTAATTAAGTGTTTCCCTCGGCACCTATCTATCTCCACTCCAGGCCTATAGTGATGGCTGTCCTGACTCACACCCGCCCTGCTGTATGTAATGTGAGACTGGGTCCCATGAGCTGATTCCCTGACCATATATTACACCAATTGCTCCCCAGACCCGAAGAACGATTTATTTGTTCAACATAGCAAATATACTAGCTTCAAACTTAGAGTTTCTATTGTAACTTAGTGACGTTTTTTTGGTTCAAATTCTTTATTCAGGCTTGGTCACACTATTACAATTACATAATTACAATCACTGTTTATTCTACATCCACGGCTCACCACGCAGTGATCTTCAGCCTTCTGACTGGCATTCATGCTATATGAGGCAAATCCATACCCATGCCTGCACATACCAGGCTCGCCAAACCCATATGTATTTACTATTTCCACTGGCACATGCGCTAAAATCCCACCCACACCTGGACATCCCACCCACACCTGGACATCCCACCCCACACCTGGACATCCCACCCCACACCTGGACATCCCACCCCACACCTGGACATCCCACCCACACCTGGACATCCCACCCCACACCTGGACATCCCACCCCACACCTGGACATCCCACCCCACACCTGGACATCCCACCCCACACCTGGACATCCCACCCCACACCTGGACATCCCACCCCACACCTGGACATCCCACCCCACACCTGGACATCCCACCCACACCTGGACATCCCACCCCACACCTGGACATCCCACCCCACACCTGGACATCCCACCCCACACCTGGACATCCCACCCACACCTGGACATCCCACCCCACACCTGGACATCCCACCCCACACCTGGACATCCCACCCACACCTGGACATCCCACCCCACACCAGGAAATAATGGTGAGAGACAAGGCGAGGTCAGGTGAGACGAGATGAGACGAGGTGTGACATCAAACCCAAAATGTTTTGCTCATATAACAGGAGTAGAAAAGCAACACAACTCCCTCCCAGACAAAAGAATGTGTATCACCACACCAGGAAATACCACTCTATACCAGCGTATATGGGTCAGATTTTCAGAAAATGTACAATTATCAGCTCTACACATTTAGTAAATTCTGCTAAATTAGACTGACAAATGATGAATACCTGCTATATCTAAGCATATTTGGTATCACATTGATTTAAAGTATAACTTCTGTTATGTTAAACTGCATTTTGAAGCTCATTTTTGTCTTAAATGTGGGTTATTTGAGAGGATTGGTGAAGGCGAATTGTACATTTTCTGAAAATCTGACCCATATGAAGGGGTGGGTGGAAGACCATGGCCAATCATAACTGATTTACTTGCTATAAGCTCTTATACCATATTGTTTTCTTACTTGTTTTCTACAAATTGCTTGATTTACTAATAGCATTGTTAGATGAAAAACAGTCTGTGGATAAACAGTATACAGATTCCAAACATAAAAAGGAATCTCACCACATGTACATTAATATCAGCTGCTCCACAAAGTGTTGGTATCAGTTCATTCCAATCACTAATGCAGCATAATCTTAATATTAGCGATGAAAAGTTGCCTTTATTGTCCACATATGTGATGTGTTTCAGGACAATGAGTCATAAGTCGCAAAATATGGATTTTGAGATATCACAATATCTGAAAAGAGGAGATCGAG
This sequence comes from Sthenelais limicola, assembly GCA_942159475.1. NCBI lineage: Eukaryota > Metazoa > Annelida > Polychaeta > Phyllodocida > Sigalionidae > Sthenelais > Sthenelais limicola. The sequence continues at coordinate 992,707 of OW804098.1, read as the reverse complement.
CCGATTCCAATGATAGTAAACAGTAAGGTACCTAACATGTATTTCTATATTTTAAGTTTGATATCTTTATTTTGGAAAAAAAAGTTGCAATGCAAGTTGTAAATACCAGTAAAGTAACTAAATATACTCGATACAAAGGCCTTCAAAACACAAGAATATATTTAATACAATGTCCTCAAATTTGTCCCACGGATTTATATGACTATAAGTGCTACACCCCCTGAAAATCAGAACATTTCAATAAAGAGATATTGTGGAAAAAACACTTTGAAAAATATCCATTTAGCGACTAGTGACTCATTTTCCTGAAACACATCACATTATGGTACCACCGTAAGCCCTCGCCCTACTCAACCCATCAAGGGGTTAAGTCATCTCAGCAATCAATCATGGAAGATTAAGCATCACATGGTCAGATTCTCAGTACATGTACAATTTGCACCACTACACATTTAGTCAATTTTGCTAAATTAGGCTGCAATTTGGTATTACTAGGTAAATGTTTGGCAATACTAGGTAAATATGAGTATATTCAGCATTGCATTGATTCTAGCAATCTGTTTGGTTAGGTTGAACTGTATTTGAACGTGATTTCTCTCTGATATTTGAGTTATTTGTGGAAGGGCCTTACCCGGAAATCCCAGATGAAGTTTTTTTCTTTCTTGATTTAAAAAAAAATAGATCAAGTGGATTCCAATGATGGAAACAGTAGGACATTTAATTACTGCTTCTATATTTTAAGGTAGATATTTTTATTTTTGAAAATCAAATTAAGCAATATCTGCGGCTGGACCATTACTAGTAAAGTAGGTAAATATACTCTATAACATGACCTCAGAAGTGCATAGATACATTTAATACTGTCTTGAAATTTGGAACAACTTGTCATGCTGCAAGCCCGATTAAGAATGCTTAAAACGAAAACTTTCCGACAAATAAAAATTGCTATTGAATCATTTTGAAAACAAATCAATTGTGCAACTTTTTTATTTATTTGTTTCTTTCTTTCTTTCTTTCTTTCTTTCTTTCTTTCTTTCTTTCTTTCTTTCTGTATTTAGTATTTTTTTACAGCACATCTTCTGTAATAACGACAGCTTAGTTATCAACAAACAAGGATATTTTACAGTAAAGTTCAATAATCAAATGGCATTAACATTGAGATATGGGCTCACAGATGACAATCCAATACAGAATAACCATGGTCTTCCACCCACTGCTGTGTCTATCTTGTGACTAATGTTCCTGCAGCACATGCCATATGTGTGCAATAAGTGATGAGTGTGTATTGTCTATAGGCAGCATTAGACCTTTTTAGGCTTTAATAAACCCTGGAGTGAGATAATCACCTCCTCCTGTATGGGCGGCTAATCCCCGGCCTCAGCCATTAATCCATTAATCCTGCCCAGGAGGGGATTAACCAGCCACTGGGTGGAGAGATAATCCTAATGAAGACTAATTTAATCAGATGATGATAGCGCTGCGCTACTCCCTGCCTCCCTCCTTACCACCGCCCCACTCCCCGCCTCCCTCCTTACCACCGCCCCACTCCCCGCCTCCCTCCTTACCACCGCCCCACTCCCTGCCTTCTCCATCTAATTCTCAATAGGGCAATTGTATTTTACTAGTCGCCATTTGTTGGGATAGCAATTGTAGGCCTACAGACCAAGCTTACTAGTGTTGGACTTCCGCTTACATCAACAAAAATTTAAAAAGATTTTTTTACTGTTCATAACTGTAAGTTCATGGCTTTCCTATGGTTCATTTTTTTTTAACTTATAATTGATTGATGACAGTAACAGCCCATTACTCTGATGACAGTAACAGCCCAACAAATGGCAACTAAAGCCATTAGATTAAGAAGTTGCATTGTGACAAAGCCTTGTTCTTCACCAAAACCACCGCAAGATCTAAATACCCAACCATCTTGTATCTTGATTCACACATGTAGTGGGTCCACCAAGATTAACATCAGTTGCTGCTGTACATATTCACCTCAACAAGCCATGGCAGCAAAGGGTATCTCTACTAGAGCTGGATGTGATACTCAGTTCTAGTCACTTCCACCAGGAGGTGACTCAACACTATAGTGAAGTCTCCACTGCAGACACCCTCCTGCGGACGGTAGTCAGTCGCTTAACACTATAGACTTGTGCCTCGCCGCAGACCTAGATTCCTCTGTTGTTGAAATCAAGCTTCTTTCATTGCCTGTGAAACTGTGTTTTGGAGTTTATAATTAAATTAAAACAAAATTATCTTTGTTTGTCTATTCTTTCACGAAATTTGCATACTCATGCCCACAAATCTGGAATTCACTACACATATAATAAGGGTCTTGTATGTCTGCCATCTTGAACCTTGATTCACATAGATCAGGGCACTTGTTTCACCATCATATCTAAATCTGATGTACAGCAAATAAGGGACTTGTATTCATTGTTCAATCAAGATGGTGATTGATATATTGCTCAATATGGGACCTCATCCTCCTCCTTCCTCCCTCTCCTCCCCATCAATCCCTCCACCAGTACTTTCAGACTCTATAATCAGTTAAAATTAAGTTTAAATATCACCTTCTCTCTGTTGTCAAGCAACATACTGGCATTATTCTCAGATGCAAGCCACCCAAAGGCCGACGCACACATGGCCGATGTGGCTCCCTATTGCCCAGCGATTTGGGTCTCCTTGTGAATCCTAATATTTCATTTCAAACCATGGTTCATGTTATTTCAAAAACAAAAATCAGGATTTGAAATGAAATCCTAAGATTAATCAGGAGACCCAGATCGTGGGGCAATAGGGAGCCAAATCGGCCATGTGTGCGTCAGCCTTAAGGTACAAATAAATACTGAATTGAATTAAATTGAATGTAATTGAAAATGCAGCCACCATTCAGACTCTATAATCAATTATAATTAAGTTTAAATATCATCTTCTCCCTGTTGTCAAGCAACATATTGGAATTATACTCAGATGCAAGCCACCCTTAGTTACAAATAAATACTATTTGTAATTGCATTAAATTGAATTGGATAAAGAATGTAGCCCTAAATTAAAAATACATCCTCCACACAAGTTCATGTTAGAAGAAGGTTCTGATGGAAGCGACCCTTTGGTACAAATAATTACTATTTGTAATTGAATTAAACAGAATGTAATTGAGAATGCAGCCCTACATTAACACTGCATCCTCCACACATCCTCCACAAAGTCAGATTATGGGTCAGATTTTCAGAAAATGTACAATTCAACTTTGCCAATTTTCTCAAATAACCCAAATTTCAGACGAAAATAAAGTTCAAAAAACAGTTTAACCTAACCAAACACACTGCTAGAATCAATGCAATGCCGAGTATACTCGAATTTACCTAGTATTGACCAAATCGAGGCCTAATTTTAAAGAGTTTACTAAATGTGTACAGCTGCAAATTGTACATTTCCTGAAAATCTGACCCATATAAGAATGTTGAGATGCTGGTGAGCAACTCCTCGTGCACTGCACGCTATGGAGCTGCTCTCCAGGCTGACAACATGCTCCCTACTTGGGTCAGATTTTCAGAAAATGTACAATCAGCAGCTTCACACATTGAGGAAATTCTTAAATTCTTAAATTCTGCTAAATTTGGCTGGAAAATGACAAATACAAGGTATATCTTGGTATATTTAAGATCATATTGATTTAAAGTATCAATTGTGTTTTGTTAAACTGCATTTTGAAGCTGACTTTTGTCATAAATTCGGGTTATTCGAGAGGATAGGTGAAGGCAAATTGTACATTTCCTGAAACCCATTTCACATTCCCCTAATCTGCCTCCAAATGTTCTTTGTGAGGAAAGCTTAATGCATGAGGAGCCAGTTCAGCAGCCCGCACCTTCCCGCGCACACGGCAGGCTTTAATGTCATTCTCTCAGTATAATTCCCTCATAGAAGCCATCCTTTATAACGGCTAATTCAATTATACCTCAGCCAGGGTGTGTGAGGAGGTGATAGCAATTAGATGTGATCAGTTTAAACTTGAGCACTTCAGGAAGGGAGCGGGGGAGTGTCAATATCAGGGGAGCAGGGGAGGGGGTGGAGTGGAGGTGGGGGGGGGAGGGGGGAGTCTCAATATCAGGGGAGCAGGGGAGGGGGTGGAGTGGAGGTGGGGGGGGGGAGGGGGGAGTGTCAATATCAGGGGAGCAGGGGAGGGGGTGGAGTGGAGGTGGGGGGGGGGGAGGGGGGAGTCTCAATATCAGGGGAGCAGGGGAGGGGGTGGAGTGGAGGTGGGGGGGGGAGGGGGGAGTGTCAATATCAGGGGAGCAGGGGAGGGGGTGGAGTGGAGGTGGGGGGGGGAGGGGGGAGTCTCAATATCAGGGGAGCAGGGGAGGGGGTGGAGTGGAGGTGGGGGGGGGAGGGGGGAGTCTCAATATCAGGGGAGCAGGGGAGGGGGTGGAGTGGAGGTGGGGGGGGGGGGAGGGGGGAGTGTCAATATCAGGGGAGCAGGGAAG
>OW804098.1:905723-983223 GCA_942159475.1 Sthenelais limicola | reverse complement strand
GGGCAGGATGGAAGGGAGGGAGTGAGGGGAAGGGATGGAAGGGAGGGGGTGCGGGGGCAGGATGGAAGGGAGGGGGTGCGGGGGCAGGATGGAAGGGAGGGAGTGCGGGGGAAGGGATGGAAGGGAGGGAGTGAGGGGGCGGGATGGAAGGGAGGGAGTGAGGGGGCGGGATGGAAGGGAGGGGGTGCGGGGGCAGGATGGAAGGGAGGGGGTGAGGGGGCAGGATGGAAGGGAGGGAGTGAGGGGAAGGGATGGAAGGGAGGGGGTGCGGGGGCAGGATGGAAGGGAGGGGGTGCGGGGGCAGGATGGAAGGGAGGGAGTGAGGGGAAGGGATGGAAGGGAGGGGGTGCGGGGACGGGATGGAAGGGAGGGAGTGAGGGGAAGGGATGGAAGGGAGGGGGTGCGGGGGCAGGATAGAAGGGAGGGAGTGAGGGGGCAGGATGGAAGGGAGGGAGTGAGGGGACGGGATGGAAGGGAGGGAGTGAGGGGAAGGGATGGAAGGGAGGGGGTGCGGGGGCAGGATAGAAGGGAGGGAGTGAGGGGGCAGGATGGAAGGGAGGGAGTGAGGGGGCGGGATGGAAGGGAGGGAGTGAGGGGGCAGGATGGAAGGGAGGGAGTGAGGGGACGGGATGGAAGGGAGGGAGTGAGGGGGCAGGATGGAAGGGAGGGAGTGAGGGGGCAGGATGGAAGGGAGGGAGTGAGGGGACGGGATGGAAGGGAGGGAGTGAGGGGGCAGGATGGAAGGGAGGGGGTGCAGGGGCGGGATGGAAGGGAGGGAGTGAGGGGGCAGGATGGGAGGGAGGGAGTGAGGGGGCAGGATGGAAGGGAGGGAGTGAGGGGGCAGGATGGAAGGGAGGGAGTGAGGGGGCAGGATGGAAGGGAGGGAGTGAGTGGGCAGGATGGAAGGGAGGGAGTGAGTGGGCAGGATGGAAGGGAGGGAGTGAGGGGGCGGGATGGAAGGGAGGGAGTGCGGGGCGGGATGGAAGAGCCCTAGTTGGCTCCAAGATGCGTTTGCATAGATGAATAGCCGACATAAATTCAAGCGGAGAAAGTCTCTCTGGGGATGATTCTGACAATCACTTTTACATTTCAAAGCCTTTCCATCCATCATTCTGAGATTTCAAAGTTAATGCAGCTTTGTGCAGCATCGGGGAGTTACACAGGCTGCAGCGGTGGGCAGACAGTCCCTCACTCCCGCTCTACCTTACTTGTGTGATGCGTCATAGGGAAATAAACTACAAGTTGCAAAAAACTGGATTTGATGAGATGAGATGAGATCATATGCCTTGTCCAATCCTGAATAAAAATCCATTAAAAAAAACGTCAATCACTCGAGTAAAGTAGCTGAATCTACTCCTGTGGATAAGCTCAGATATGCAGAGAGTTGCTACACAGAGATTAAGTACATGTAGTCATGTACTAACACTAAACACTCTAATAATGAATACAATGACCAAGGATTCTTGTCAATACATTTTTTGGAAGAAATTCCATGACACATTACAATTGACACATATGACACATTGCAATGGAACAAATAAAAAATTGTTAATATGAAATGATTGTGTGAAATGATGTGTTTTAAAATAATTAAATGATAAAAATAGGTTAATTAAGGAGTTTGTTGAAGGAGCGTGAATATTGCACGAGTTGCCTGGCAATGAGTTCAATCTTCTAATATATAAGTCACTTCAACAAACGAGTTGAAAAATAGAAAGAAATCAATTTTACCAGAAATCTTAGTCAAAAACATATTAGTTGCCATGACTAAACACTAGTCAAATACACACTATGCGTAACTCACTCTAGACACGCTGTTTTCAGAGCAATGTGTGTATAATATGTAATTATAGTGAACTGTGGATGATGCTAGTTAGTACTGCACTAACAAACATTTCACTAACACAAGTTCTTGCTCCTGGACAGCACATTTCACTAACACAAGTTCTTGCTCCTGGACAGCACATTTCACTAACACAAGTTCTTGCTCCTGGACAGCACATTTCACTAACACAAGTTCTTGCTCCTGGACAGCACATTTCACTAACACAAGTTCTTGCTCCTGGACAGCACATTTCACTAACACAAGTTCTTGCTCCTGGACAGCACATTTCACTAACACTTGCTCCTGGACAGCACATTTCACTAACACAAGTTCTTGCTCCTGGACAGCACATTTCACTAACACAAGTTCTTGCTCCTGGACAGCACATTTCACTAACACAAGTTCTTGCTCCTGGACAGCACATTTCACTAACACAAGTTCTTGCTCCTGGACAGCACATTTCACTAACACAAGTTCTTGCTCCTGGACAGCAGTCAGCCTTTATTACCAAACATCAGCTCTGGAGGCCGGAGCCAGGTTTGTAAATAAATTATTTTGAAGGAAATCCATTGTGAAACCTGTGTCTCATTTCCCTTTGAAACATCACATTTCATTCCATTGATGTTTTATTCTCTGTATTTACTCGCGTCGCGGGGCTTGCCTCCGCTGCGCTGTCAAAGCTTGCATTAGTTTCAAACACTTTCCTTGTTTCATTTCTTCAGACTCACAATAAGCCTACGAGTGTGCTGCTGTCATCCTCTGTCTCCCCTATTATCGCCCACTCCATGCTTCACCTCTGACTCCTGCCTTTTGCTACGTAACTCCACTACGCACTGGTTTTACGTTATCAGTAACGTCCCCATCCCTGCTGGAAATTTTATTTAGTGTTTGTTCTTGTCTGGTTACTCTCCTCATATATTCATATGTTTATTGAGTTGGGCAGTTTATATCACAAGTTTGGGTTTCATCATATAGAAATGAGTCTCATCTGACTATATTATATGTGTAGAGATATCAACACATGTGTGATACGCCCAATATTGAACGGACTTGTTTTGTGAAAAGTGATTGGGACTTAAAAAAAAATACTGTTGTTTATGAGGTTTGGTAGATGAATACAATTTGGCGATGGGCAGGCAGCGGTTTGATGAAAATAAAGATATTCATTGTTGTCTTTTTGGATCAATACATATATTCATGATTGGAAACTTGTGATAAAAACAAAAGACAAACGTGTCATTACTATAAGAACAGCAAGAGCTCAGGTTGTGTGCATTTACCCGCCCCCATTCTTATGTCATGTTTAAAAGCTCTATCTGTATAAATGTGCTTCATAATATACCTCTCATTAAAGAATGGTGACATACCAAATCTATTCAAAAAAGCAAATGTGACTCCTCTCTTTAAAGGTGGCACAAAAAGTGATACCAACAACTATAGACCAATCTCAGCCATCAATCTAGTTACAAAAATAATTGAAAAATTAGTTTAACAGCAACTTTCGGACCACTTTGAAGATAATAACCTGTTTTTTGAGAAGCAATATGGTTTTAGAAAGGAGAGGTCAGTCCAACATGCCCATATTGACCTTATGAATGAAGGTTATCGCCATCTGAATGATAAATCTTACAATAACTGTTTTCTTAGATTTTAAACAACTTTTGACAGAGTGAACCACAACAGACTATTATTAAAATTAGAACAATACGGTATTAGAAACACTGAAATGCTATGGTTCCACATATACGTATATAACAGGAAACAAATAGTAAAAGTATATGATATAAAGTCAACAGAAGGCGAAATAACATATGGAGTACCACAGGGCACTATCCTGGGTCCAGTCTTATTCTCAATTTATATTAATGACTTAAATATGGTTGTGGAAAAGTGTACAGTCCGAAAAAAATTCAACTAAGAGTCATGCCCAAGGCAGATGTAATTCAAAATAATTACAGCCAAAATCTGCAAAATTCTAAACTCTTTCATTTATAAATCAGCTAAATATTGGAGTTCCCTTGAAACTGCATCTCACCAAGTACAAGACCGGAAAACCTTTCAACAAAATTGTTCACACCTGCATAAATAAAATAGAAATATTGTAGATCACCCCCTACCATTGTACCTGTTGTTATTGAACCCTAATGTTTACCTCATGCTCTAGTTAGTACAGCTTTCCGTTATTATGTATATATTATAATGTTCAACTAAGCCTACCCAGTTAAACCTAGACAAGTAGAAAATAGAATGATAGCCATGAAATTAATGTCCTAGTATCTTATTGTAAGCCTGTTTCTCAAACCCAGGAACCCACAGGAAACAAGGTTTCAAAACTGGGACCTCATTTTGTAGTCGCCACTCATGCAAATACAAAATGTCTTGAATTAAATTGAATTGAATTGAATCAATACACATGACGTTGCTATGCGCACTTGGTGGTTGAAATGAACGTTTTTCATCTGTGGCCTGCGGCAAGACAAGACAAACATCATGCATATCAATAACTTGTTGACTTTTGTCTAAATATGCCCGTATTCTAGGGACGGTATGCTTCCCATCAGTAAACATGTGCTTATGTAAGCATGACAGCAACGTCTAGGCTTATTTCATCATAGGCAATAATACAAATATAACTTAGACTTGACATCATTCAAATGATACCCACAGTACTAACAATATCCAGCCACTTGGTGTGTTAAGGCATATAACCGCACACTAGTGACGGTCAGATGCAATGAACGGTTGCAACCCTGTGCGCCTTGATTGAATCAAATGCTATTTTTGGTAAATATAACGCTGCTAATAGATGTCAAAATTTCAAGTGTATTGAATACATCAAAGCATATCTGAGGAGTCTCAGTTATTCTAAGCATTGGTTATGTAAATTTAGTTCAGCCATTTCAATAACGTCTTTTCATTGACGCAAATCTCAACGTCTCCAACTTGTGACTCGTTTTTCTTGTTTCTTCGGTTGTACATCACAATAGATCTCAATTCATCACAGTTCATCACAATTCATCTCTAATGTTTTTCTTCTGCTTCATGCCAATACATGCATAATGGATGCTCCCCAGTCCTCCGCCTCATGTGTAGCCTCCTCAGTCTTCCCATCACACACTGTCTTCAACTCTCTCTCTACCCTCTCGTTCTCCTTTCTCTCCCTTCCCCCTCATCCTCGCCTATGTCTCTTCCCCCTCTTCCCTCTCATCCTGCCCTCTCTCCCTTCCCTCTCATCCTCCCTTCCCCCTCTTCCCTCTCATCCTCCCTTCTCTCTCTTCCCTCTCATCCTCCCCTCTCTCTCTTCCCCCTCTTCCCTCTCGTCCTCCCCTCTGTTCCTTCCCTCTCGTCCTTCCCTCTCTCTTGTTTTTCAAAGACTAACCCTCCCACGTTGCCCCTGATTGGACTTTTTTGAAAACACAATCTCTTTGTCTGGACTAAACTAAACAATAAAGAATGTTCTAATCTTAGTTTGTTGCGCTCGCTGCTCATATTATTTCCCTAACCTCCCCCCTTGTACTTTGCTATATCCCCCCACACTCACCTTATTGCCCCACTCTACCCCGTCATCCTCCCCCTTCCTACACCCTTATCACTAGTCCTCCCCACCCCTCAATGCCCTCTCTGCACCCTTATCACTAGTCCTCCCCACCCCTCAATGCCCTCTCTACACCCTTATCACTAGTCCTCCCCACCCTAGTCCTCCCCACCCCTCAATGCCCTCTCTGCACCCTTATCACTAGTCCCCACCCCTCAATGCCCTCTCTGCACCCTTATCACTAGTCCTCCCCACCCCTCAATGCCCTCTCTACACCCTTATCACTAGTCCTCCCCACCCCTCAATGCCCTCTCTACACCCTTATCACTAGTCCTCCCCACCCCTCAATGTCCTCTCTGCACCCTTATCACTAGTCCTCCCCACCCCTCAATGCCTTCTCTGCACCCTTATCACTAGTCCTCCCCACCCCTCAATGCCCTCTCTGCACCCTTATCACTAGTCCTCCCCACCCCTCAATGCCCTTCCTACACCCTTATCACTAGTCCTCTCCCCTCAATGCCCTCTCTACACCCTTATCACTAGTCCTCCCCACCCCTCAATGCCCTCTCTACACCCTTATCACTAGTCCTCCCCACCCCTCAATGCCCTCTCTGCACCCTTATCACTAGTCCTCCCCACCCCTCAATGCCCTCTCTGCACCCTTATCACTAGTCCTCCCCACCCCTCAATGCCCTCTCTGCACCCTTATCACTAGTCCTCTCCCCTCAATGCCCTCTCTACACCCTTATCACTAGTCCTCCCCACCCCTCAATGCCCTCTCTACACCCTTATCACTAGTCCTCCCCACCCCTCAATGCCCTCTCTGCACCCTTATCACTAGTCCTCCCCACCCCTCAATGCCCTCTCTGCACCCTTATCACTAGTCCTCCCCACCCCTCAATGCCCTCTCTACACCCTTATCACTAGTCCTCCCCACCCCTCAATGCCTTCTCTACACCCTTATCACTAGTCCTCCCCACCCCTCAATGCCCTCTCTACACCCTTATCACTAGTCCTCCCCACCCCTCAATGCCTTCTCTACACCCTTATCACTAGTCCTCCCCACCCCTCAATGCCCTCTCTACACCCTTATCACTAGTCCTCCCCACCCCTCAATGCCCTCTCTACACCCTTATCACTAGTCCTCCCCACCCCTCAATGCCCTCTCTACACCCTTATCACTAGTCCTCCCCACCCCTCAATGCCCTCTCTACACCCTTATCACTAGTCCTCCCCACCCCTCAATGCCCTCTCTACACCCTTATCACTAGTCCTCCCCACCCCTCAATGCCCTCTCTACACCCTTATCACTAGTCCTCTCCCCCTCAATGCCCTCTCTGCACCCTTATCACTAGTCCTCCCCACCCCTCAATGCCCTCTCTACACCCTTATCACTAGTCCTCCCCACCCCTCAATGCCCTCTCTACACCCTTATCACTAGTCCTCCCCACCCCTCAATGCCCTCTCTACACCCTTATCACTAGTCCTCTCCCCTCAATGCCCTCTCTACACCCTTATCACTAGTCCTCCCCACCCCTCAATGCCCTCTCTACACCCTTATCACTAGTCCTCCCCACCCCTCAATGCCTTCTCTGCACCCTTATCACTAGTCCTCTCCCCCTCAATGCCCTCTCTACACCCTTATCACTAGTCCTCCCCACCCCTCAATGCCCTCTCTACACCCTTATCACTAGTCCTCCCCACCCCTCAATGCCCTCTCTACAAATCCACACACACTTCATGTCTTTTCCTGTTCAATTCCTACAAAGGCTTGGCGTTGCACCCGGGACCAGTTATCTACAGTTTGCCTTTAATCGCCTTATGGAGGTTGGTGACGCGGGCAGGCGTTTGTAGGGTGGGGGTGGTGGGTGGGGGGTAGCAGTGGGGGGAAGTAGGTGCTGAGGGTGTTAGGGAGAGAGGTGTTAGTGCGGGGTAGGTGGGGTAGCAGGGGGGGAGGGGGAGGCGGTGGTGAGGGTGTTAGGGAGAGAGGTGTTAGTGTGGGGTAGGTGGGGTAACAGGGGGACAGGTGGTGAGGGTGTCAGGGAGGGGGGTGTTAGTGTGGGGTAGGTGGGGTGTCAGGGGGGGGGGGGGGGTGAGGGTGTAAGGGAGAGGGGTGTTAGTGTGGGGTAGGATGGGTGACAGGGGGGCAGGGGGTGAGGGTGTAAGGGAGAGGGGTGTTAGTATGGGGTAGGTGGGGTGGCAGGGGGGGAGGCGGTGGTGAGGGTGTTAGGGAGAGGGGTGTTAGTGTGGGGTAGGTGGGGTGGCAGGGGGGGAGGCGGTGGTGAGGGTGTTAGGGAGAGATGTAATGTAACTCTAATTCAACACTTGTACCCTTGCCACACACCACTGCTGCTGATCACAATTGATTTCTACCGTTTGCCGCCAACACTAACTGTGAGTGGGTGTAGTGAGGGACTCTGTCTATTAGCCACATTAAATATTAACTATCTTCAACAACTGTATCCACTTTCTCCATCTGTTGATGGTCAGGCTGGAATATGTCATGAATATCCTACTGTTCTTTTCTTGCCTCAACAGTTTATAGTAAATTGAAAATATCAATCTATATTTTCTTTTTCTGTAGTCAAGGAACAAACTGGAAGATCAGAAAAACACTCCTAAAGCTGCCTGTTTAAACTATTTCATTAAGGTTATCAATATTCTGCAGCGAATCCCTCTTGAGAGGTGCAATAAATGGGGTGCAATTCAAACGTTTCCATAGAACATATACCATAAAAATGTAGTTGTCTGTTACTTTTTCAGATGTAAACATGGTATAAATTATGATCAAGTTTTATGTCCATGTACAAAATATAGAATGGAAGTCGCCGTCTTAATGAAACATTTTGCTTAATCAAAAAGTGTTAAGTATGCTGTCTATGGCTCAATTCTATACATGTTGACTGCAAAAAAGATGTTGGCTAACGGCGATGATATATGTGATCCGTTTTAGGAAAATGAGTCATAAGTCACCATATTTGGAAAGAGGAGATCAAGGCGATTCAACTGATAGTAAACACTAGGACATCTAATATGTATTTCTATATTTTAAATTTGATATTTTTATTTTAAAAAAAATAAAAGTTTTCAATGATTCTGGATGGGTAAATTACCAGTAAAGTAACTAAATATACTCCATACAAAGGCCTTCAAAACGCAAGGATATATATTTAATACAATGTCCTGAAATATGTTACATGCATTCATACAACTATAAGTGCAAAACCACCTAAAGATCAGAACATTTCAATGAAGAGATCTTGTGAGAAAAACACTTTGAAAAATAATAATTTTGCGACATGTGACTCATTTTCCTGTAACACATCACATATGTTCATAAAGCCCTGTATCAAAAACCACTTGGAGGGTTCAAACTAATTGAGACACATCAGAAAACGTGTCAAACCCTGATAGAGTGAGTTCCTGTTTTCTGATGTGTGTCCTGTTTTCTGATGTGTCTCGATCAGTTTGAACCCAAACAGAGTGCCATTTGCTATTTATTACACAATTTAAAAAGTAAATTTAACTTGTTTAGCCTAAAGTTTTGCTCGAGGAAGCTTGGTTCACTGTAACTTATAGGCCTAAGTTACGCGGTCCGGGACAACGTCATTTGTAACCTGTTTGTAGGTCAGGCCTATGCTGCATCAATGAGGCATCATTTAGGCATGTGTGACCATTGAAACCCAAACTGTTTTAGAAAATAGAAAATCTTCAGTTCCTATCAATGGAGAGATTTAACCAAAATCACTGTTTTAACTGAGGGTGCAGCTTTAACTGAGGGTGCAGCTTTAACTGAGAGTACAGCTTTAACTGAGGGTGCAGCTTTAACTGAGAGTCCAGCTTTAACTGAGAGTCCAGCTTTAACTGAGAGTCCAGCTTTAACTGTGATTGATGCTTTAACTTAGGGTGCAGCTTTAACTGAGGGTGCAGCTTTAACTGAGAGTGTAGCTTTAACTGAGGGTGCAGCTTTAACTGAGGGTGCAGCTTTAACTGAGAGTGCAGCTTTAACTGAGGGTGCAGCTTTAACTGAGGGTGCAGCTTTAACTGAGGGTGCAGCTTTAACTGAGGGTGCAGCTTTAACTGAGAGTCCAGCTTTAACTGAGAGTCCAGCTTTAACTGAGAGTCCAGCTTTAACTGAGAGTCCAGCTTTAACAGAGGGTGCAGCTTTAACTGAGGGTGCAGCTTTAACTGAGGGTGCAGCTTTAACTGAGGGTGCAGTGTTAAGGTCATCACTGACAGGTTGGTCTGATGTATGTGCCTAGTCTGACCTGCCTATAATTGTGGCCCCAGTTGTCCCTGAAGTCTATAATTGTGGCCCCAGTTGTCCCTGAAGTGCCTCTTTGATGAAGACATCACAATATAATGGTTCATAAATCTTACCAGGAACAGCATATTGGAAGAAATAAACATTGTCCAGAAACCTGCACGTGCATATTACCAAGGTGAATGTGTTTAATGTTCATATTTATTTTCAGCCACAGTCTATAGTATTGCAGGCTAATATAACCACCATAGAGAGACTACAAGTATTAATTACCTCCATTCAGTGCTGGCTCGCGGACACACCAACCAGTTGATAACGGTCTAGCTCTCAGCAGGGAATTGACAGGCACATTTAATGTATATATGTTACAACTGTTGAAACAATATTTCATTGATGTGTCAATTGATGGATAATATACATCAGTACCAGAGAGAACATTGATTTAGAATGGGACCATTGTTATGACTGATTATGGGTACGATAAGGAAGGAAATAGCATGCTATTGATTACATTGTCAAGGAATCAAGTGCATGACGGAGGGATGGAGTATATCTCTGCCACCCTTAGAACAATAGGGGACTTGCATATCTCACTGCACATGTCTATTACAATGCATGCTGGGATGGATTAAGTGGACATACACATATCTAGCAACATGTGTATCTAACTTTGCAAGAATGTTTTCACCAATATCATAACTTGTGTAAATTATCCATGGAAATCAAATAGATGTGGGAAATATTTACATAGGAGCACCAACGAGACGTTCATGCAGAACATGCTATGTTCTCTATAGATTTTACAGTGTACCAATAGTCCCATAATTCAGTGCTAATCGTGATTTAAAATGGCGGCTATGCAAGTCTCCTATTGCATGCCAGGAGAACGGAGACAAGGCTGAAGGAGTAAGCTATAAATACTCCAATACCTCCCCGACCTGCACCCATCTCTCCCCTACCCCCTCCACCAATCCCTCCCCCCTCCACCCCCTCCACCTCCTCCACCCCTCTCTCCCCCTACCCCCTTCACCCCTCCCTCCCCTTCCCCCTCCCCCCTCCCCCTCCCCCTCCCCCTCCTCCCCCTCTCCCTACCCCCTCCACCCCTTCCTCAATTCTTCCCTCCCCTCCACCACACCACCCCTCCACCCTCTCCCCACTTCTCCTCACTCCCCTCCATCCCCTCTTCCACTCCCCCACCTCCACCTCTCCCTCCCCTCCCCCTCCCCCTCCACTCCCCCCTGGCCTTAATCCATCCTTCTCCAGCTTCCCTCACTTTAATCCCACCCCGGTCGTCACCCAATAAGGGTTCTTGCCTCTTTGCCTAAAGATTGCCATCAATTTCAGCAGCAGCAAATACTTCACCCATTCAGCCTGACGCCTCATCCATCGTTACTGTAGGAGTCTGTGAGAGGTGTGTGGGTGTGGGGGGGGGGGGGGTGAAAGTAAGAGATGAGAGAAAGGAGAAATAGACGAGAGAGAGAGAGGAAGGAGACATTGAAGTAGACAGAGAAGGAGAGGGAGGAAAGGACAGAGAGGTGTGGGAGAGTGAGAAGGGGAGAGGTGAGAGAAAGGGAAAATAGAGGAGAGAGAGAGAGGAAGGAGACATTGAAGTAGACAAGGAGGAGAGAAGAGGAGATAGAGGACGAGGGACGGGAAGTAGTGAGAGGGATAGAGAAAAGAGAAAGCGAATGAAGTGAGAGAAAAGGAGAGAAAGGTGGGAGACAATGAGAAAGAGTACTTAGAGATTAAGGAGAGAGAAGAGAGAGAGAGAGGGAGAGATGGAGCAGAGAGAAAGGGAGAGAGTGGAGAGAGAGGAGAGAGAGGAGAGAGAGGAGAGAGAGGAGAGAGAGCAGAGAGAGCAGAGGGAGAGATGGAGCAGAGAGAAAGGGAGAGAGCCTGATGCCTCATCCATGTAGATGTGTGGGAGGAGAGGTGTGGGGGCCGGTGTGAAATGGACTGATGAGAAAATGGAGAGGGAGGAAATAGAGCTAAGGGTGAGGTAAGGGAAGAGGGAAGTAGAGAGAGGTTAGAGAGGAGGGAGAGGCAGGGAAGAAGGGAGAGGCAAGAGAGAAGAGAGACAGGGCGAGGGAGGACATAGTGTGAGAGAAAGGGAGAGTGGAGATGAAGAGCGGAGACAGAGAGGAAAGGATAGGAAAAGGGGATATAGAGGAGAGAGAAAAGAGGAAAAGAGAGAGGAAAGAGAGGAGAGAGAGAGAACAGAGAGAGGAGTGAGGGAGGGAGGAAAGTGGAGAGAGGGAAGAGAGAGAGAGGAAGGAGAGAGGAAGGAGAGTGCAGAGAGGGAAACGAGAGGAGATAGGGAGACAGGGAAGAGACAGAGGGAAGAGGAGAGTTCCAAAGAGAGACGAGAGGGGAGAGAGAGAATGCTGAGAGAGGGGGATGACAGAGCAAGGAGAGATAGGTAAGAGGAGAGGGGGAGGTGCGAAATGAGAGAAAAAAAGGAGAAGAGGTACATTATGAGAGAGGGGGGAGATGACAAAGAGGAAGCAGGCCGCCAATAGAGAAGCATGAAGGTGAGATGTACATGACAGTAGATTAATGTGTGGGAGAGAGTTGCTCCATGTGTGGGAGGCCAGGAAGAGCTGCTCAATTTACTTCCACTGAAGCGACAGATTGCTCCCACAGAACCTGCCATGAATCCATGAGGAGCAGCGATACATTAGGACTAACCACATGTGATTGAGGAGCTGAACCCTGGCAGGTGAATGACTCTATCCGTCCCACAACATTCCCCACATATTCACAGTTATTAACATTATTAGTCCCACAACCCTGGCATTCCCCACATACTCACAGTTATTAACATTATTAGTCCCACAACCCTGGCATTCCCCACATACTCACAGTTATTAACATTATTAGTCCCACAACCCTGGCATTCCCCACATACTCACAGTTATTAACATTATTAGTCCCACAACCCTGGCATTCCCCACATACTCACAGTTATTAACATTATTAGTCCCACAACCCTGACATTCCCCACATACCCACAGTTATCTCAACATTATTATTTTCACAAGTGATCAGCTCAATGTATTTTGGGGGGAAAACCAGATGTGATTTCTGCCGGGATGTCACTGACACACTACAGTGAGAGACAAAGGCGTAGTTAATTCATGTTGGCTAAAACAATCCTGAGTGGATCACAAAAGGTAATTTCACCATATAAACTTGGCTGTTGTGGTATAAAAATGCAATACAAACTGATGGTTGTTCTGAAATATATAGTAGCAGACACACAAGGTGTGTAAATGTATGTACCATTACAGCTAATGGCTCAATATACCATTATTATTATGGTTTGTTGTGATGTATAAATGGCTCATGTTTGTGAGTTGCTTCAGCGCAAATTATATTTTGAGATATGATCATATACCATGATCGGGGGTTGTACACGCTGCAAATGAGTGGATACCTGATATTGTGTTTTGTTGAATGGATCCACGCGTGAAAATATTACCCTTTTTTAGCCTAAATGTAAGAAGCATCCTCATTGGTAGACGTTTCGCTGGCTCATGACGTCACGCCCATTTGTGACGTCATATGCCACCGTGCCGTCATTGATTAGCCAATCAATTATACTCTTGTCTAGCGATTTTGTTTCAAAAAACCAATATGGCGGATATTGGAGTGAAGCAAGGTAAATAAATAGTTTGTTTCTTTAGTTTATTTTAAAATATGACATTGTGGTATAAAAATAGGATGTAACTCGGTTAGTTTCTGACTAACTGTACATTTTGCCCACTCATTTTTTTCGACCTACGGCTTCTCGTGAAATCCCTGGTCGAAAAAAACTTGTGGGCAACGTAAGTACAGTAAGTCAGAAACCTACCTCGTTACATCCTATCATAGGTGTCTGACTTATTTAATACAATAGCTGGATGTTGTTTTGACCAAGGATGTCACACAAACTCACAGACTTTGAGTGATATGATGAGTCGCCTCGTTGAGAAATAACAAACGGGCATCATATTCAATTTGAATTTGAATTTGAATTTGAATAAACAACTTTTATTCTTTCATCGACTGCAGTTAAAGGGGATCTCCAGCAGGTGGGAGGTCTTGGAGCCCTTCAGCCATTCTTACAGATCAATTAAGACAAAGGACAATTCCACTTGCAATCATTGACTGAAGATGGTTCACTGCTATTTCCCCAGTTGGAATATAATATTGACTAGTGAATAACATGGGGTATAAATGTTTACAGTAGTTGTTGAACTCATTATAATATGTACAGTTGTTGATGTTTTGACATACAATGTAATGTCATGCTGCTTTGGTTAGACCGTATAGTCCTACGCCATTATGTAGACAGATCTAGCGAGGCTCTTAAATTCTTTCTTTTGTTCTGCAATAAGTCAGATACCAACCTAGTTGCATCCTATTTTATGCCACAATCTCATACTCTAAAATAAAATTCATAAACAACCTATTTATTTACATTGTTTTGCCCCAAAGACCCGCAATATTGATTTTTGATACGGAAACACTAGACAGACAATTAGTTAATTAGCTAATTGGCTAATTGGATACCGGTAATCACAAAAACACAGATTGGGTATGACGCCATGAGCCAGCGCCAACCAATAGGGAGCCTCCTTTGAACTAGGCTAAATAAAAGTCATACTTTCCTTCATGGATCTATTTGAATATTGAATAGTGATTAACATGGGGTGTATATTAATTGTAGTTTTAAATTCATTATGATACACAGTTGTTGATGTTTTAATATACAATTCTACTTCATGCTGCTTCGGTTAGACAGTATAGTCCTCGGTCCTAAAATGCCTGCCATATGTAAACAGTTCTAGCGAGGCTCTTAAATCAGTTTGCATCTATTGTTCTGCAATAAGTCAGATACCAACCCATTTTCATCCTATTTTTATACCACAATCTCATACTCTAAAATAAAATTCATAAACAGCCCATTCATTTACATTGTTTTGCTCCAATGACCCGGAAAATTGATTTTTGATACGGAAACACTAGACAGACAATTAGTTAATTAGCTAATTGGCTAATTGGATACCGGTAATCAAAAAGGCACAGATTGGGTATGACGTCATGAACGAGCGCCAACCAATAGGGAGCCTCGTTTGAACTAGGCTAAATAAATGTCATACTTTGCTTCATGGATCTATTTGATAAGATTCCATAGCATCCATCACTCATTTGGAGGGAAATCTACCCCCGATTGTGGTATAAAACCACTATATAAATGGCAAGTGATATCTGTTACTATTATTATTATTATAACTATGTGTAACCTTTATTTCTTTGTCCTATGAACTGATCGATAAACAATATCACCACCACTCCAGGACATGAGCGCTAAACTGTATATTATTTCCAATACCTTTGTTGTAAATAAGTATTTGTTCTACTGCATCATGGAAAATTATTGTAACATATTCAGCAAAACCACCTTGGACCGACAAAACTAACCCTGAAAAAAGGAGTCAGCAACCCAAGACTAAATGTGATGTGTTCCAGGAAAATGAGTCATAAGTCCCAAAATTGATGTTTTTTATAGTGTTTTATTAACAAGATCCCTTTATTGACATATTCTGATCTTTAGAGGGTTTAGGACTTATAGTCATATGAATCCATATCACAAATGTTAGGACATGGTATTAAATATATTCGTGCGTTTTGAAGGCCTTTGTATGGAGTATATTTAGTTACTTTACTGGAAATTACCCATCCAGAAACATAGCAAACTTTGGTTTTCAAAATTAAAACATCAAAGTTAAAATATAGAAACACTTATTAGGTGTCCTAGTGTTTACTATCATTGGAATCGCTTTGATCTCCTCTTTTCAAATATGGTGATATCTCAAAATCCATATTTTGCGACTTATGACTCATTTCCCTGAAACAGATCACAAATGATCTAAAAAAAAATACCACCCCACACCCACCCGGTTGATTACTACCCATCACACACTATGACCGTCCACTCCCCCATCCTCTCTCTTCATCTTATCACTTCACTTTGAACACATTTTACGTGGGCCTCAGGGGGACTTTCACTTGATGAAATTCATCATTGAAGAAAAAAATCCATTTCATCCTAAAATACAATAGATAAAACCACCAGCTTATTTATAATGGAACAACACAGTCAGACATTTACACAGGCTCCTCTTTATACTGGAATGTGTGAACAAAATATATGAAAGTAGCCATTGATTGTTGTGCTTTATCAACACTTTCAAAATCCTAAAAATAATGATGATATTTTGTTTGTAACTTTCATAATCTCTTTAACATTTCGTTACTATAATAATATTGTAATCGCTGTTCTTTATCATAAACTAATAAGCAGGGATGAGAACAACACTGTATCTAAATCATATCTTTAGTGAAAACTTTTGAAATAACAAACACAATTTTTGGTCATGCGATCAGATTTGGGATGTGTTTCAGGAAAATGAGTCATAAGTTGCAAAAAATAGATTTTGAGATACTATTATATCTGAAAAGATGAGATCAAGCTGATTCCACTGATAGTAAACAGTCTAATAAAATAATAAATATTTCTAGATTTTAAGTTTGATATTTTTGGTTTTAAAAAAAAGCTTCCAATATTTCTTGGGGTCACTAAACAGTAAACTAAACTAAATATAGTCCACATGACGACCTTTAAAACTAAAGGATATATTGCAACGATTGTCCTGGAATTAATTACATCGATTGACATAACTATAACTGACAAACTTCCGAAAAAATCAGAACAATTTATTAATGTGATCTTGTTAAAAAAATACTTTGGAAAATATCAATTTTGCGACTTATGACTCATTTTCCTGAAACACATCACATTTGTGAAGCATTGCCCAGCGGCTGGTGGGCCGCGATTCCTGCCATATTGGATTATATAAATACAAAGTGAAACTTGTGCCTTCTATTCACTCAGAAGAAGAAAACATCTAAAATAAAGAATCTGATAAAAAGGGACAAAGACAGCGGCCAGGCAGGGATGGACGTTCCCATGGAGACGAGATAAATCAATTTGAGCCGCGAGTGAAGTGAAACACGTGATTGACACGTGACCTTCTTAAGGGAGCAGAGCTGTGCTGAATTGTAATGTGTAACCCCCACAGCTGTAATGGCTGAATATACCACCCTGTGCTATAATGTGTAACCCCCACAGCTGTATATACCACCCTGTGCTGTAATGTGTAACCCCCACATCTATAATGGCTGAATATACCATTATTATTATTATTATTATTATTATTATTATTATCATTATGGTTTGTTGTGATGTATAAATGGCTCATGTTTGTGAGTTGCTACAGCACAAATTATAATTTGAGATATGATCTTATTGGAAAAGATAAGATCAAGCTGATTCCAATGATAGCAAGCATTAGGAAATCTAATAATCATTTTTATATTTTAAGTTTGATATATTCATTTTTGAAAAAAAAAATGTTTGCAATATTTCTGAGTGAACATTTATACATGGATATATAGAACATAGTTAATAAACTGGCTTGAAATTTGGTATATATATTTATGGCACAAAGCGTTAAGCAGCCGGAAATTGAAAACATTCCAACAAAGACATATTGCAAATAAAACACTGAAAGAATATATGAACTTGCGACTCAATTGTCTATAATATAGCGTCATCATTGCTGCCGAATACACCTATGACCAGTGGCTGCAAAGGGCATCTCTATCAGAGCCGGAGGCCACATTCAGTTCCATCCAGTCCCAGCAGGAGGCGACTATGCATCATCAGGCAGTTCTCACTGAAGACACCTTCCTCTGGACAGTAGGGTACACCTTGTGTACAAGGGAATCCAGCCTGCGTCTGACACTATAGACTAAACACAATACAAACAGACTTACATAATAAACCTCTGCCAACAAATTGACCTTGTCCTGTCTTGTTACCTTGTTTTGTCATGGAATTGACAACCCTAACCCCTACAAATGTATTGGTGCATCTATAGCGTATTTAGTTATTACAATCCATGTACCAAATGTGATGGTCGTTTGTTGAATATAGCTTTGTGTTTCATTCAATAGTGATATTCCGGTCGCAAATATCGCTAACCTTTCAAATTTGTCCTTTAAATTGAAATATTTGTACACTCACTCTATCTCCACCCCCACCCCCTGTCAATCTCTACTGTAATGTCAGGCTTGCTGCCTAATGAGTACAAACACATTAAATGTTGTGTAAGGAGTTAATTCCCCCCCCCCCCCGCTCACCCACCCCCCCGCCCCGACACACATTAAATGTTGTGTAAGGACACAACAGCAGCCAACAATGGCCGCCCACCCAGCCATGAAGCCACTGCGCATGACATTTACCCAGCTTCCGCTTTCTTGTGAAAGCTCTTTCAGACCGGAAGTAGACCGTTTATAATGTCAGGGTTGAGTGACTGCACGGGGGCGGAGTGTGGCAGGTAGAGTGGGAACTAAATGTACAATTTCTCTTCATTAATCCTCGCAAATAAGCTAAGTGTAAAGGTAAACTCTCTATTTACATGCGTTTATACGCAAATAAGCTCCACCTAAGGCTAAACTCTCTATTAACAGGGGTTTATACGGTGAGCTAGGAGCATTGGAGCAATCAGAGATGTTGTGATTGAGTTGTGATTGGTAATGTATTTGACAATAGTAACTGTTCTTATAGGCTGTTATGCTTCATATTTGTTAATTCGGTAAAATGGCTCCCTCTACAGGAGAATACATCTCAAATTTAATATTCAAACTGGTCCAATGAAAAAGTCTGTGTAAATTATCTCATAAAACTAATGATACAATGCTAAAAGTAAGATTTTTTTAGTAGTAGGATTTATTTAGTGAGATTAATACAAGTGACTTATATCGTAAAGCTATTTTTGTTTGTTTTCCTCCTACATGAAATTTCCTCGTAAACTTCAGGACATAAATATCTCCTGAGACTATGACATTATCTAATATATTAAGATACATTGTATGGTACATCTCATATCATATGATAGATCTTATATTGCATGATTCCATCCTATTTGTATGAACACCCCCCCCCCCCTCTCCACAGACACACACTTCCTGGTAGATAGAGGATGAAACCACGCACAGTGGCATAAGGCATCTTCCATTGAGGAAACCTTTCCATTTCAGCCCATAATATAGAGTGTAGAGCAGCCTTTACTCTCCTGGGGCCCTCAGTGTTTACTGGCTGTTAGTGGCCGTCACAGGGGACCAATCTCCCGGGAGCACATATAGTTTGGCGCAAAGTGCTCCTAGTAAATATACCAGCTTCCCCTTGGTGATGGGCTAGTGGTGTATTATAGGATGCTCTCATTGCACACGTGGCGGCAGGAATTGTTGGATTTATTTAATAGTTTCTGCACATTTGTACACAATATTATTGACAAACAATACTATATAAACTGTGTCGGTATAATGTAATAAATTAATATTAAACAGCTTAAAGTAATGCAACTCCAGTAAGAATTATCGAATAAGAACCTTTTATCCCTTGAGTCTGTGAGAATATCCATGTAAACATCGAAACCAGCTTAATAAAATGTCATTAACAAAAAATGCATCACAAGGCAATGAGTCACAAGGTGAAGTGATTTTCAGGTCATATTAAGACATATTTCGTATATATTGTAAGCAGATTTTATACTGTATAACCAATCACATACACAATATGGAGTATGGATGGTTACAGCATATTACAGAAATAACAACTGAATTTTGAGAAATAATATTGACTGACAATGCCTGATGTGTCTCAGGAAAATAAACTATAAGTTTTTAAAAAGTTGATATTGATATTGATATTGTATTGAATGTGTTTATGTACCAATCGTTAACCTGTAATAGGCCGCGTAAGTGTCATGGCGGCGGGACGTGAATTATCGAAAATTAGTCGCGTAGTTGTACCGATGTGTGGACCGGAAGTAAATAATCCCCATAGAGTTAGCATTGGGGCTATAAATAATCACTCTATACATCGCCCCTGTAAAGGTTTAACGATTATGAAGGCTATAGTTGAAATCCTTTGCCTCTAAAGATGGATATATGTAAGTTATAAACTCATAAAATGTTATGATCGATTGACAAACAGAGATTATTTATCTCTGCAATGGTGGGGTTATGGGAGCATGACGTCATGAAACTGCAACAGTAGCGCGACTCAAAAAATTGCTGCCGTGGACTACTTACGCGCCCTATGGTGGAACAATACAATATTGCCCATGTATAGGGTTTGGCGGGAATCCCAAAGGCTACTATCGACAACTTTTGGTTAGTTTATCAACAAACACTAAAGCCCCAATCAATTCTTGCTCTGTAGTAATGTTATTTACAATAAGTAGTGCCAGAGCTCTTACGGACATTCCAAAACTCCTAATAGGGATCCTGCAGACAACACGCATCTGCCTAAACACTAACCCTAACCGATCAACCCGACATAGGTTAGAACGTACATAGATCAGTCCCAAATCAGTTCCAGCAGAAGGCAAGAGACCAACTTTATACACAGACAATCAGCAGGAATATACAGCAGGAACCCTGGCCTCGCCAGCCCAGTATAGGAGGGGGGCTTCACAGGAGACTCTAAGATGAGATAACACTTCACGTGTTTGAACATTTCCCATAGAAATAATTAAACTACAACAAAACTGTTTCAATACTAGATAGATAATATATAGACATAATTGACTCCTGGCCTTGAGAGGGGTGTAGCATTTTCGTAAGGGTGTATAGCATCCGACGAAATTGGGTAGCCCAAGGGAGATAACCACCTCTTACATGGCCAGAAGTCTATTTTGTATTTATTGTACCTCTACCAATGTTTTTGTGTGAAAAAATATTGAAAATGCAATGGGAATTAGGGTCAGACAACAAACTCTCTCCTCCACTCGTTTTGTTTACCCTCTCACTTAGCTTCACGTACGGTCCACCTCACTCATTTCCGGGTGTATTTTTCTATCTAAATATGCAATAATGTCGGAATTTCACAGTTGCTTATCATTATAATTATATAATAATTATATCATTACATACGTTGTATGACAATTCTTTTTTCGGCAAAAATAATTATTTTATGGGCCTATTTTTTCAACAAAAATTACGCCAGTGGTAAATATGATATGCAAATATCACCCAGCGGGAGATACAGTTTGTCTACACTGTAGCCTATGGGATACCATACCATCCCACCAAGATGTATAATAAATGTGGGTAACAACCTATTGCATTTTCAGATACTAAAATCATTTAGATTATTTGGGAGATGGATACAGAGCTGAGTCCCGTATGAACTAGTGTTTGTACGTCCAGAACGCTACACTATGGCAGAGAACGTATGCAAATTGTGAAATGGTGTCCTACTTGTTGCGTTTAGATTATGGTTCTTTGAGATACATTGGATGCAGGATCTCCCTAATACCTGCGGTTAGTCCCCGTTTGTTGGGCTGGCCAGGAAAGTTACACACATACAGAGCAGTTGTACTAGTTGTACGACTGCTTACATCAACGAAAATACCGAACAATATTTACTGCTGAAAACAGCAAGATCATGGCTTTCCACTGGTTCATTTTGCTTCAAAGTCATTTATTAATTGTTGTTAATGAGAGAAACAGCCCGACATTAGGTCCTTTGGTTATGGTCCTTTGTTTTGTCTAAGGCTCCCGGAAACAAGCCTTGGCTTTGCCTTGGTATTGTTCCCTGGAGCCTTAGACAAAACGAAGGACCATAACCTCAGGATTTAACCGCCTATCATAACATTAAACCTACTAAGTGTTTGTACTTCCAACACCCTCGGTGACTGTGTACCAATGATGCCTCTTACCTCAAAGTACCTGTGCATGATTACCATTAGTCAGGTCTGACTTCATCTGTTGTACATGGTTTATGTGGTGGAATAAAGCCCAAGATACTCAAGAACTTTGTGTCTGTTCTTACTTCCCCTTCACTGGGACTGATAACAGTTGAACTTAGTGAGTGAGCTACTATGCAATTGCACAATCACTGCAATATTTGATCATAATATTATATTTAGTCATCATATTTGAAAAAATGGTAAACATTAGACCGGGTGTTGAAAGAAGGTGGCTATTGGCCATAAGCATGCCATGTAGTAATTCAGAACAACGTTAATTTTATGATCCATTTACTTTAGTCTCCTGATATGACATAACCTGCTAGCTGCTCAAGCTGAGGGTGTCATGGCGACTGATGATTCCGATTTTCCTGCCGGATGACATGGGTAGGGATCACATGATAACCAAATATATACAGGTTAACTAACGGGTTGGTTAAAGGAGCATGAATAATGCACGAGTTGCGTAGCAATGAGCGCAATATTCTAAGCGACTGAAACCAACAACTGAAACCCACAGATTTATTATATATGCTTTCAATCATGAAAAAAGAAAAAGATTGAGTCATAAATTTGAATTTACCGGTGATCTTAGTAAAAAAAAATGATTGGTTGCCATGACAACACCACGTAAATCACTAGTGGCATACGCACTAACGATCCAAGAACACATGAGAGCTATATGAGACATATTATATACAGTACATGAACCCACCACTATTAACGCTATAAACACCGGGACTGAATAATTGATTACTTCATGCACCTCCAGGCCTGCCCTGGGGTTAACTACAGCATATCACGGCAGTCAGATATAATGAGCTATATAGGTGTGTGTAATAGCTGATGTGCTGGGGGAAGCAGCAGAATATTGATACATTCAGTTCAGTGCATGGATATATTCAGTCCAGTATTAACATTTACTATACCTTTTACACTCCACTAATAGCAATAACCACCCACAAATAAGAATACTCCTACAAAGAGATCTTGCAGGAAAAATCTTTTAAAAAATATTGATTTTGCGACGCCCGACTTCTTTCTGTATCACATGAGTAATTATGGGCGACCAAGTGTTCACCCCACGTGGAATGTACAATAGGGGAGTTGCATGTGCCACTGCGCATGTCTGTTACAGTGCATCCTTGAATGGATTCTGTTGGAAGCCGACATACTCATATTTGGGAACATTTTCATGGAAAGTTGCAAGAATATTTTCACCAATTTCTTACCTTGTATAAAAGGTCTTTTCATAGCTAATGCATTATTGGAGAAGATGGGTACTTGTGTCATGGAAATATGTATAACACATGGATATGGACATCAGAACATTGATAA
This sequence comes from Sthenelais limicola, assembly GCA_942159475.1. NCBI lineage: Eukaryota > Metazoa > Annelida > Polychaeta > Phyllodocida > Sigalionidae > Sthenelais > Sthenelais limicola. The sequence goes on along the minus strand of OW804098.1, from coordinate 960,394 downwards.
ATATTCCAAGTTAAACATGGCATGTTTTCTATAGATTTGTGGCTGTACCCTTAGTGCCATTATTCCATGCTAATCAAGATTCAAAATGGCGGCTATGCAAAACCCCACTTGCAGGAAACAACGAATTTCATACTTAGCTTCGTGACTGATTAAGCCTTAGAACCTGCAAGAATTGAACTATTCCAACAAAGAGATCTTTTTGCTCATGTTATTGTTTTGACTTAGAACTCATTTTCCTGGAACACATCACATTTGCAATAGCTTTTTAGACACAAAAGCCCACAGTTCTAAGCACCCATAAATAAGAGTATAGCTACGTATAGATCCTGTGGAAAAAAATACTGTAAAATTATTGATTTTGCGATGGTAGAATGTTTTTAGTATGTTATGAGAAATTATAGGCGACAAAGTGTTTACGCTGCAAAACAAGCGAGAAGCTCCCGGGGGCAGATGAAAGAGGGCGCTCCAAGCCTGGTGTGATGTATCTACAGCCCACCAGGGGCGCTCTGATCAGTCTTATATATCTGCTGTTAATCCCTGGTGTAAATTATGGCCGTGTGGCGGCGCTAGTGGCGAGACATGGGATCCTCCTGGTGGGAGAGGAGATAACTACAACTCAGGGTTAGATATGTCCCCTGCCTTATAACATACAGTAACATACTATATTGGGGGGCAATAGTTTAAATAGCATTAGTTGCCTTCTAGCTTTCTGTGTAAACACTATCTAAGACCTGTGATTCACTTTTATAAAAAAACAAGTTTGTATTCAGGAAATAGGGAGTGTCATATGCCAAGGTATAACTGAAACTTACTGTAAAACACATGCTGTTCTTGAGTAACACACTTGTAACGTTCATGTGTTTGTAATATGAGTCAGATTATCCACAAAAATTAAGATTTTTTTCACCAGATCTCAATACCAGTGGCCAGCACCAATAAAGGCAATATTCATGCCAATAACAGGCCACGGGAAATATCTTAGCAACTACCAAACAACCTTGCGGGGTACGGTGGCCCAAACTGAATATGGTGGCTTGACATAACATTATTTATACATTCACGCGAATATACTACAGAATTATTTGTTTTTCTGTAGTTATGTATTAATGTGTTTAAGAATAGAGTAGTTTGTCTGTACCCCTCTTCATGGCCATCAATGGCCAGCCTTTGCTCTAATTCTAGAGATGATAGACAACATCTACTCACCCCCAGAGGGAGTTAGTGACCCTCATAACCGCAGGGTGTGTTTAGTGTCACTGAGTGTGTATGTAACAAGACTATTGCATGTCTTACCCACCCCTGGTGTCACATAGTGTCAGATAGTGTCACTTGGAGATGGGTTGGTACATGATATTACAGTTTAATGTAGCCAAACCATCAACCCTATATCTTGCTACTGTGTATGCCTGAATGTTAAAGTGTCAGTAAACTCCCGAATATTATGAGCAAATCCATTTCCTTGCTATTATTGAAATGTAACCACCCCGGTTTTACTTAATCCAAGTTATTATTTAGTGAGTTTTACCCATTTAAATGAGTGAAAACGTAGTTCCACAGTTTAACACTCCATTCAAGGCACCACTGTTTGCCTACGTCATAAAGGTGCACCAATCTAGAAATGTACATGCAATGAACATAATAAACAACTCTCATAATTGCTGCTAGAAGGAAGGAGTGTGGGGTGGGCAGAAGGACATTGAACAACACAGGTGTGCATACCAAAACAAACTGTTTCAATTGCTGGGAGATTTGAGGGGGAAGGTAGAAATATTATGTTCATTTCTGGCGCAGCTTTATGATGTCACACAGCACTCTCAGGGCCCTCTTGTGCTAAACAGACTTTTTCAACTAGGATTTCTCAATTTGTGCCTGTAAGTGACTATAAGTTAGACATAAATGGAAGTAAAAAAATCGAGACTTGGGTGTTGTATTTATGCCTCCATAAAGTGTTTTGTCCTGAAAGTGACCATGAACCCGTTGACTGACCCTTTAAGTTAATTGATCCATTCAATACACATTCCTGAGATTTTACACATGTAGTCATGTTACTAGCAAGGATAAACATCCCAAGAATGAAACATTCTGTCCATGGGTTCTGGTCAAAATACATTTGTAAAATGATTTTGTTATTGAATACCTGTGACAGAGCAAATATTGGGGTTGGTGCATAATATTAAAAATATAAAATCATATGATTTGTAAATTCGTAAACACTTGTTAATTCGCTTGTAACACAACATGTGGTGTAATGATAACATTACGAAATTTGTATATTATATGTTTTTGCCTAGAAGTTGGTAGTTACACAGTGTAAGGGATAACAATACAGGCTTATAAGGAAGTTGTAACCGGGTGCATACTGCTTGTAGTTACTAATCCTGCGGTTGCAAAATAAAAATCGAAAATCAGTGTGCAGAAATATGTCATTGGCCCAAAGCCAGGGATTGGAATTTTTTAGAACATTGCAATCGCAACAACATAAATTTCTCAAACATCATTTGCTGAGTTTGATTGCTGAGCCAGTGTAAAACCAATTGTGATACAGTTAGCAGCGGTCCAGAAAAGTGTACCGCCTTAAATTGGATTGTTCTAATAGTTTGGTTATATTTCTGATAGCCTAATATTGTTTTTATATATACAAATGAAGCATTGTCGTGAAAACGACCCTCCCAAACCGCCCGGGAATCCCAATTACTAAACTATTTCTAGCTGCTTGGTCCCGCCAGTTACGGCATGGCTACCGAGTCCCGTTCTCGTTCAGACATTTTGCTTTGAGTTTGTCTGCTCAGGTCGTATGGGTAACACCAACCCAACGACCAGCAAGCAGACAATAAGATTTTAGCAGAAGAATCTATATTTTGTTACCTTTTTAATGGAATAAATGATAATCCCGGATTTTCTACCTGCAACAGTCTATGTCAGCTTTGTTTTTCTGATCGGAGGGCTTCCCCGACCTGCCGCTATATATGACGTCATTGCGCACATGGTCATGTGACCGAATCGGATGATATGATTGGCTTAGAGTCGTAGTGGCTCTTTCTTCCATCTGATTTTGTTATGGCGGTCATTGTTGACAGCCCTCGATTTGAATACGCGGTTAGCGATAACTTTTTAATCATTCAGTAAATGACACATGTTCCCATTTGAACTTGGCTCCCCTTGGCTCAGTCTAGCTTCTGGGATCGGTTAGAAAGTTCCAGAAAAAAATAAAGCATGAAAACAGGTCGATCATAGGGAGGTTTGGTATATACGTCGTTTCTCCCTTCGGTCAGTGCCCCGGTCACATGATTTGAGAAACATAGCGGAGCTATTCCTAGCGGAATAGCGGTAAGGGGGCTGTTGATCCAGGCTTACATTACCCGAGGTAGTATAGCGGTAAGGGAGCTGTTCGTCCAGGCTTACATTACCCGAGGCAGTATACATCAATAGACAAAACAACCACCTGGCAATCACTCAACGCTTATAAATACCTAACAACCAATAGACTCAGCCTCATTATATACATATAATTGTTATGTTAGTTACAACAGTGTAAATGAGGTGTGAGGGTGTGTGACATGCAGCGGCGTATTTCAGGATTAAAAAATGATTCATAAATTACTGCGTGTAGAAACTATTTGTTTAATAGTCAGGAGCCAAATCTGCAAAAGATGCTTTAAAAAAAGTTGCTCGGCATTTTTGGGTAGAATTGTTTTTAGATATGGATTAGGGTAATTTGGGTATGCAGAATTCAAATCTGCCGGATGCCGGAACGAATTCCTTTGGCATATGCCTCAAATCCAAGATGGCCGCCATCCAGGCATAATTTCTACTGAAATTCCAACTTTTTTCTCTAAAATTGCTATTTATCATACAACATGGTCTTGTAATACACCAAAAAACATCCTCTCTTTGAGATCTAGCAAATAAGACATAGTAGAATGATATCCAGATAATCTGGTAACCATGGCGACAGGAAATACATCTTTTTTGTTCCGATTTCAAATTTCTCGACATAAAAGCATGGGTTTCAGATGACAATCACTGTGTTATACCTCCTTATAGAAGGTTTGATGAGCTTAACTTATAAAATTCTATTCAAAGATATTGGGACATCATAGGAACTGTGTTGCTTGGCAAATTTTTAATGAGAATTGATGTTGCTATGCAACTACAAGCATTAACGAAGAATCAGTAATTCTATCAAAACCCTCGGGGTGAATTAGGCAGGGTAGGTATCATTGATATTGAGCTAAGAACTAGATGAATATCCATTGCTAAGCAATTCAACATTCATAATGCCTGTTGCTAAGCAATAAAACAATTGGAGTGTGTGTTGCTAAGGAAACTTATTATATCCTAGATACACCATTATACCCTAGATACATGTGAATTACACCAGTGAAATGCATTTGGACACACTAGTTGGGTTAGGTGTGATCAGAATAGAGCTAGGAATCCGGTAAACATATGTTGCTAGGCAAATGAACAAATATATGGGCTGTTGCTATGCAACCGCTTATCCTAGCAACAATCAAATTACACCCATGAACTCCTCACTCTAGTTTCGATTTCATCATGAATGTAAATGACCTTATAGCAGCAGAAGGGAAATATCACCTGAAGTTTTAGAGACAAACTACTGATGTCAAGGTCACTGCCAAGAAAAGGCACATGGCATTTTGAGCCAGATGATCTTTACTGCCAGTTGTCATTTCATGCAATTACAAGAACAGACGCCACCCCATTCATGACTGGTTATACAAAGAGAGAGATACAAAGAGAGAGATACAAAGTTTCATTTCATGAGGGGAAATCATGAGTTAATGATATGGCAAAACTCCTTGGAACCCAAGCCGATCATACTACCAGCAACTGATTGGGGCTGGGAAGTCTTAAATGACCTCCTCAAACCTATTCTCATTGAACTTCCACCAGTACCAGATTCATGTATCAACATTGGGCATTGCAGCTGCACAGGTAAATGTGTATGTGTGATACAAGCCATTGTGGATCCGAAAATCAAACATACCCTTTGCAGGGTTCTGGAAGTGTTCTTGAAATTGTGGAACCACAAGTATCTAAGTAGTCCCTCGGTTTGTCTTGCTCTGTCAACATTTGTTGAAGGTAGTCAGATTATATTATCTCTGTTGAGTGTTAATCATCCACAAATGACTATGTGCACTACAATGTGAACAATAAGTACAGAAACATTTATTCCAGATTATCACCAGGCAAAAGTCACCTGCCAGAAAATGAAAAGGACACCAGTATCTATGTAGCCCCTCTACTGTTAGTCTTGCTCTGACAACCTGTGTTGAAGGTAGTCAGGTAATCTTTGTTGAAGCACATAATCTGAACCATAAGGACAGAAACATTTACTCCATATTATCTCCTGACAGCTGTCACCTACCAGAAAATGAAAAGGACACCAGCATCTAGGGAGTTCCCCTACTGTTAAGTAGCTTATCCGCTTACATGTCAATGGTCAACGGTCAACGGGGGCAAAAGAGGCAACAGTCAAGCAGTGACCACTGTTGGCCATCTTTGACCGTCGCTATTGACTGTCCCCGGTATTTACTTGCACATCATTGAACGCCGACATTTGATTTATTACTGTATGGACATTTCTGGTCATATTTCTACATATATATTAGCAAAGCATCGATCTCCAGACTCTACCAAACTCTCCTGGATATTACAAGATATATTAATTTGAAATATATATTTTAAAACTGTATAGCCCAAATGCAAAAGTCTGAGGTTACTCAATTAGTAGTCTTTTGGATATAGTAGGAGCCATGTACACACACAGGCTCATTAACTATTATTGGAGAAACATGTTGTATCAAATCTCAGCATTCCTTTGTCTGAGAAATAATATATACCAATATTAAGAGTGTAAAAATATATATCTTTATTCGCAATACAAAAGCAAGCCTTACGTAAATCTGCATAGGTATTTATTGATGAGCTTTTCAATATGTATAGGGCAGGTATTGAACTAAATATGTCTGCAATATGAAGTATATGGATGAAATTAAAGGCGATCAGAAAGGGGGTGTATTAATTAAAGATAATAAAAAAATCATTGTAGTCGGTACCAATTTATTCATTAACAAGCCTTACAAAAATCCACATAACTCCATTCAATTAAGACAATTAGTAATGAACTTTTGAATATGTATGTGGGTGTATGTCTATGTGTGTTTGTTTGTATGTGTAATGAGATAAAAGGCAATCCGAAATTGTACATCAATGTACTCTCTCTATTATTTATTATAATAAAATATACTGAATATAGGTGGAGAAAATCAAAATTGTTTTTTCTCAGACCTACCAGACCCCCCCCCCCCCCCCCCAATATTATCTTTTCAGAAACTCATTGTTTTTAGCATTTTCAGACATACCACGGCTGTCACAGCCAACAGCTCTACATGTATATCACTGCATTCGCGCTATACAGGCTCCTGTACTTCTGGGACTAAACTGGATTTATTTGTGTGACTTTTCTTATATTGTTGCTATTATTCCTGATCAATCTCCATATTATTTATTATTGATATGTACGGTACCTTCCCCACGATTATTAGTTTAAACATTAATCCGAATAGATCACACATTTAGTCTGTTTGTGCAAGAGCTATCCCCGGTAGCACCCACATGTTGGAAACTTATTTAATGTAGACAATTCTTCAATATAATTATTACATCGTCACCATAGGTGACAATAATACAATGCTTAGAGTAAAAATATTACTTATTACTAACAAATATTCATACATATTTCCACTTTTTAAGTCGACATAGTCAAAATAATCACTAAAAATACCAATAATTAATCATAAAATCAATAAATCAACTCCAAACTATTCACCAAAAAGGTCATAAGCATATTCGGCACCAGGAAAACACCCATATTGCAATAAAATATGGCCAAAATGGCCCAAAATTAATAAAAATCAAGTGAAATGGGATAACTAAGACTCAGGAGTATACCTGAATTCCTCTTTAAACATATTACCTCATAAAGGGAATATTAACACTCAGGAGTACACCTGATTCACTCGCTTTGTCATGGTAAAACTCTCCATTTAACTTATACAGAGAATATTCTCACTCAGTCTAGTCAGTATACCTATTTCTCTCTCTTTATAAGCAATGTCTTACGCATAGAAAGTCCAAAGGGCTTAATCTTAGTTATTACTATTATACTTGTTATCATTATCTTTGAACTTAATTTCATTTCATTACCCTTTCGGCCAAGGTAACAGCAGGGAGAACTGGATGTAAGCTAGAAGTCTGTATACCTGTTTATCATATATACTGTTCTATTCGATAAATAAAGTAGTTTCTCATCTTATCTTATGTTAAATGATAAAAGTAAACTTAAAATAAATGTACAAATGTACTGCAAAATGTTCACATGTGTCAACCAGAGGTAACTGAGATAAGAACTAACTTTGGTAAGGCCATAAACACTTGGCCTTGGCCCTGGTTAAAGGACCCCCCTCCGGTCAAAGAATTGCCTGTTCAATTGTTTGACCAAAGGTGCGACCATCAAATGGGAGCAAGGAACGGTCAAAAGGGACCATGTGATCGTCTGATGGTCCTTGCGGTATCCATTTGCACGTCGGTCAAAAAGTGCATGGAACCATTCAACGGTGACCGCGTGGCACTGACCAACGGGTTAGTTAATAAGGGCCTTTAGTCTTGCTCTGACAACCTAGGTAGTCAGACACCTTTGTTGAAGGTAGTCAGATTATATGATATTGACTAAATACATATCACTCAATGTGAACCATAAGCACAGAAACATTTACTCCAGATGTCACCTACCAGGAAGAGGAAAGGACCTCTGAGCATCCATACCTTAAGGCTTTCTATAAATGTTAATGCTGATATTTCTAAAAAACCTTCCTCCACTCGTAGGTATCCATGGTGGACAAAGTGTATTTACATTTGAACGTTATTTAAATGTCTTGGCCGTAAAAGAAATTTTAAAAAAGCAAAAAAAACATGAGGTGTATATTACTATCTGACATGTTCCAATATGACCAACGTACAATGAGAACCAATGGTCATTAACAAGCCTGTACATGCCATGGTATATGGAAGATAAGATCAATAAATGCATCAGCCCATCAGGGTACTAGACCCCAATGACTCAATTGCATCACACCTGCCACACCTTATTTTCATTGGATATTAGAACATGTGACCATGTTCAGGGTAAACACAATTGTTCAATGGCCATGTGATATATTAATATTGTACTTTATGGATAATGGCCCATAATATGACCAAACTATGTATTTTCATTAAACATTATGCAACATTAAAACATGCACCATTAAAAGTTAGAAGAGATAATATATCAATACTACATTGTTGTGTCCCAGAGTCATCATCTGTACAATATCCATATAATATACGGCTAGAGCGATTTCTAGGAAAGGAGGTAGAAATCCATATAAGGAATAGAAGGGTTTCTTTGTCCCGAATGTTCTCGGAAGTTGTTGTATTACAAACCACTTCACTCATCTATAGAGGTCTGTCCTCCCTCTCTGGATGTCGTCGTATGTGGTTTGTGAAGGTATCTGAGGTGAAAATGTGATTTTGAAGCTTTTTTTAAATTGTGATCTCTACACTCTATTTATAGCCTGGGAAAGCCCCTGTGAGACACTACGTCATTTCCCACAACCTACGTCCAGGGGGACCTAACAAATCCAAGTATTTTCCCTCTGTAAGAAACTGGGAATCTCCAAACATTTCAAGGCCATTTAAAATATTCCAACAGGATTCAAGGCCAATATGATGATATTTCAGGCCCTTCGACCTATATTTATAAATATACTAGCAAAGTACCCGTCCTCCGGACGGTTACCCTCTCTCCCCACAGTTCTCCCTCTCCCTCTTTTCCTTCCCCCTCTTCTTTGACTTTCATACATGTTTTTCTCTCCCAACCCCATCTCTAATTTCCCACGCCCCTATCCCTCCCCTCTTCCTCATTCTCCCCCTCCCTGCTTTCTCTCCCTCCCCTCTCTTCCTTCCCCAACATCCTCACTCTTGGTACGATGTAATATCATGTTATCGACCCCGAGAGAGAACTAGAAGGCTATTTGTTGACCAACTGAATAAAAAGCTTTTTATATATAAAATAAAACCATCCTCTACTTCCTCTCTTTCCCCCGCCTTCTACTTTCTCTCCCCCTCCCCTTCTCCTATTCTCTTCTTCACTCCACACTCCTCTGCATGTAGGACGGTCACACTCTCCCAATACATCCCCTCTCCCTCTTTTCCCTCCCCCTCTTCTCTGTCTTTCATACCTGTTTTTCTCTTCACTCTCCCACTCCTTTGCATGTGGGTCAGATTTTCAGAAAAATGTACAATTCACTTTCACCAATCCTCTCAAATAACCCAAATTTCAAACGAAAATAAAGTTCAAAATACATTTCAATCTAACCAAACCGAACATACTCAAATTTACATAGTATTGGCCAAATTGCAGCCTAATTGAGCAGAATTTATCAAATGTGGACAGCTGCCAATTGTGCATTTTCTGAAAATATGATCCATGTATTTAGGTCCCCCTGGACGTTGGTTGTGGGAAATGACGTAGTATCTCACAGGGGCTTTCCCAGGCTATAAATAGAGTGTGGTTATCCCGATTTAAAAAAGGCTTCAAAATCACATTTCCACCCCAAATACCTTCACAAACCACATACGACGACATCCAGAGAGGGGGGAGAGACCTCTAAAGATGAGTAAAGTGGTTTGTAAAACAACAAATTCCGAGAACATTCTGGACAAAGAAAACCTTCTTTCTACCATTTCTTTTCTACCTCCTTTCCTAGAAATCGCTCTAGCTTTATATTATATGGATATGTTAATTTTTCAACCCTTGAATTTATTTGCCCAAATTCTAGGCTTTTCCAAGCCCCATTATTGGAACACAGTTGATAATGTGTACATAACGTACATCCTATTTCATAGTTAGTGTTACATGAATACAGTTGATAATGTGTACATAACGTATATCCTATTTCATAGTTAGTGTTACATGAATTCTTTTCATGTGTCTTTTGCACCACAAATGCCCTAGCTTGATTTTGAAAAGGAGGGGTTGCGCGCCACAAGCCACCCCCCTAAATCCGCCCATGGAGATGGGGAGGGGGAGGGAAAAAAGAGGAGGGGAAAGAGAGGAGGGAGAGAAAAACGAGCATAAGGAAGAGGGGAGGGAGAGGGGGGGGACAAATCAGAGATGGGGTTGGGAAAGAAAAACAGGTGTGAAAGACAGAGAAGAGGGAGAGGGAAAAGAGAGAGAGGGGGAAATGTGGGGAGAGAGGGTGACCGTCCGGAGGACAGGTACTTTGCTAGTATGTAATATTACAGACTTTTCCTCTTTTTTTGCACACATTACGCATAGCCAAAGTACATTACTAAGACACTTTTCCTATTATCAACTAGATATTCTTATTCCTGGAACAAGTAGTTTCATGGCACCAACTATTTCTTCATTACTGAGATCTTTACTGCCATTAAAAGGAGTCTTTTTACTATTACCTATGACCTGTGTCATTAGTATAGCCTAAGGGACTCTGTGCTTGTCTACTGGCCACTACTCAGACACCACATACTAGTATATGAAAATGAGCAACTGACTCTGGCATAAGAAAGATGGCTATGTGGATATCTCTGTGAGAGAAAGAAAGTCCCAAATCAAAGAAAGTATCTCTTCGGATATTAAGATATCCATAAGTCATGTTGATTATGTGTTGGAAAATCTTGGAAAATGATATTTGAAAAAGAAAAGTGTTGGACATGTTGGATATTTACTATGACACATTTTTATCCTGACAGTTTGGGGACAAAACATACATCATTAGTGAGGCATACACATGCCAATCAAGAATCTACCAACTTATAACAATAATTATTCATAATTGTAGGATCACAACATTCATTGTGATTTGCAGTCATATGACATAGTGGAGAACCCATCAAAATTGGAGGGCCAGGGCTAATAATTTTACTTTCTATTAAGGAAGAATCAGAGGTAGGCCTATTACTGCTTAGCTGGTACTATAACACAGCATCTAGATCTTTTAAGAGTTTCCCTTTCCAATGATTTATTATATGTGCATCCCTCTTGAGGGGTGCAATAAGAATATTCATATAGTATGTGTACTATAAAAATGTAGTTGTCTAAAAATAGCTTCGGCTCTCAGTGGGGCTCTCAGCGGGGCTCTCTGAGACTTCTTTAATATTTTTTCAGTGATATCTGATGACATATGATCACATTTTATGCACATAAAATAAATATAGAATGGAACTCTAAAAATTTATTGGACTTGATTCATCCGGGTAAGCATGCTGCCTATGGCACCGTGCTTACACGGACAAATCTCGTCCAATAAATTTTCGATTACTGCCTGCTTGTTCCATTCTCTCTCTATTTAACATGCCTATAGTGAGTGATTTGATTGTTGCTAGGATAAGTGGTTGCATAGCAACAACCCATATATTTGTTCATTTGCCTAGCAACATATGTTTACCGGATTCCTAGCTCTATTCTGATCACACCTAACCCAACTAGTGTGTCCAAATGCATTTCACTGGTGTAATTCACATGTATCTAGGGTATAATGGTGTATCTAGGGTATAATAAGTTTCCTTAGCAACACACACTCCAATTGTTTTATTGCTTAGCAACAGGCATTATGAATGTTGAATTGCTTAGCAATGGATATTCATCTAGTTCTTAGCTCAATATCAATGATACCTACCCTGCCTAATTCACCCCGAGGGTTTTGATAGAATTACTGATTCTTCGTTAATGCTTGTAGTTGCATAGCAACATCAATTCTCATTAAAAATTTGCCAAGCAACACAGTTCCTATGATGTCCCAATATCTTTGAATAGAATTTTATAAGTTAAGCTCATCAAACCTTCTATAAGGAGGTATAACACAGTGATTGTCATCTGAAACCCATGCTTTTATGTCGAGAAATTTGAAATCGGAACAAAAAAGATGTATTTCCTGTTGCCATGGTTACCAGATTATCTGGATATCATTCTACTATGTCTTATTTGCTAGATCTCAAAGAGAGGGTGTTTTTTGGTGTATTACAAGACCATGTTGTATGATAAATAGCAATTTTAGAGAAAAAAGTTGGAATTTCAGTAGAAATTATGCCTGGATGGCGGCCATCTTGGATTTGAGGCATATGCCAAAGGAATTCGTTCCGGCATCCGGCAGATTTGAATTCAGCATACTCAAATTACCCTAATCCATATCTAAAAACAATTCTACCCAAAAATGCCTCAATCCTTTACATATTCTGAAAAGAGGCCCTGACTATAAATCAACATTGTTACAACTGCTTGTTATAGTGAAGATATGATATACATAGTGCGTTGGAACATTCCTGTTGGATGGTAGACATATATTACTTTTACGATTATTAATGTTATTGGTTATTAGGATGTGTTTACATGTATGCATTACTTCTTATACTTGTTAAAGTAACTATGTTACTCCATATTCCTGCTATTTTATTTACTGAAAGACAATGCTCTTTGAACCTTATGTCATTGCAACTTATTATTGTATTGGATCTTATATGCCATTGAAACTGCGGCAGCTGTCGTCAACATCATGACAGCCATCATAAATTTAAGCATTGATGGAATCATGCCACGCCCCCGCTGTGTTTCTCCTGCAACAAGTTACCGTAATTGAAAGTAGTCCAGGATATTTAAAATAATTAGGAAGAGGTCAAATAAAACTCAAGCTAATCTTAGTTCTTTGCAATCCTTCTTCACCTCGTTTCCGGCATAGGAATCCCTCGGTATAGGAATCCGAGTTGCGTAGCATAGTGTAGCACCTTGGATTCCTCTTGCCTTCAACTTGGTGAAGAACGAGCTCACAGACAGAACTGTCATTAGTGCTGTCTATTGTAGCAATAAACAATGAGGATTTTAGCATGAGAACGGTCGGTAGGCCCAGGGACGTCCTTAGGCTGTGGGACATCAGTGGGCCTACAGACCATTTGAACGCTACAATCCTCGTTGTTTATTGATTTTAGTCCGTGATGGGTCAGATCCCATACATGCACGTAGCAGCCAATGGGAGGCACGCAAACTTGCTACAGACCAGGGTAACAAGCACAGTCTGTAGTACCATAATTGCACGTGAAATTCCACAAAATTTGACCCCAAATTGGACTAAAAGCGCTTAATAGGCTGGACTATATATCATGTGAGATACATGTGTAATAAGCTACATGTAGAGAAGACAATATGAGGAATGTGGGGAAATAAAAAATGAAGTTGTTTTTGCCCACATGTAGGAAAGTGTTAAGTGTTGGTCCCCATGGTATGCCACATCCCTGGTAAGGCAATGGATGCCCCTGATGTCAGCTGGTTAACAGGGTTAACCAACATCATATAAGTGTGCGGGGAATTGAGTTAATGAGAGCAGCTCAGCCTGCATCACTATGTACCACTTTACCCTACATCAGTAGGGCACACAGCCCTGTACATGAGCAGCTCAGACTGCATCACTATGTACCACTTTACACTGCATCAGTAGTGCAGGCACACAGCCCTGTACATGAGCAGCTCAGCCTGCATCACTATGTACCACTTTACCCTACATCAGTAGGGCACACAGCCCTGTACATGAGCAGCTCAGACTGCATCACTATGTACCACTTTACACTGCATCAGTAGGGCAGGCACACAGCCCTGTACATGAGCAGCTCAGACTGCATCACTATGTACCACTTTACACTGCATCAGTAGGGCAGGCACACAGCCCTGTACATGAGCAGCTCAGCCTGCATCACTATGTACCACTTTACCCTACATCAGTAGTGCAGGCACACAGCCCTGTACATGAGCAGCTCAGCCTGCATCACTATGTACCACTTTACCCTGCATCAGTAGTGCAGGCACACAGCCCTGTACATGAGCAGCTCAGACTGCATCACTATGTACCACTTTACCCTACATCAGTAGGGCACACAGCCCTGTACATGAGCAGCTCAGACTGCATCACTATGTACCACTTTACCCTACATCAGTAGGGCAGGCACACAGCCCTGTACATGAGCAGCTCAGCCTGCATCACTATGTACCACTTTACCCTGCATCAGTAGGGCAGTCACACAGCCCTGTACATGAGCTGCTCAGACTGTATCACTATGTACCACTTTACCCTGCATCAGTAGTGCACACAGCCCTGTACATGAGCAGCTCAGCCTGCATCACTATGTACCACTTTACCCTGCATCAGTAGGCAGTCACACAGCCCTGTACATGAGCAGCTCAGCCTGCATCACTATGTACCACTTTACCCTGCATCAGTAGTGCAGTCACACAGCCCTGTACATGAGCAGCTCAGCCTGCATCACTATGTACCACTTTACCCTGCATCAGTAGGGCACACAGCCCTGTACATGAGCTGCTCAGACTGCATCACTATGTACCACTTTACCCTGCATCAGTAGTGCAGGCACACAGCCCTGTACATGAGCAGCTCAGACTGCATCACTATGTACCACTTTACCCTACATCAGTAGGGCACACAGCCCTGTACATGAGCAGCTCAGACTGCATCACTATGTACCACTTTACCCTGCATCAGTAGGGCAGTCACACAGCCCTGTACATGAGCAGCTCAGCCTGCATCACTATGTACCACTTTACACTGCATCAGTAGGGCAGTCACACAGCCCTGTACATGAGCAGCTCAGCCTGCATCACTATGTACCACTTTACCCTGCATCAGTAGGGCAGTCACACAGCCCTGTACATGAGCAGCTCAGCCTGCATCACTATGTACCACTTTACCCTGCATCAGTAGGGCAGTCACACAGCCCTGTACATGAGCAGCTCAGCCTGCATCACTATGTACCACTTTACACTGCATCAGTAGTGCAGGCACACAGCCCTGTACATGAGCAGCTCAGACTGTATCACTATGTACCACTTTACCCTGCATCAGTAGGCAGTCACACAGCCCTGTACATGAGCAGCTCAGCCTGCATCACTATGTACCACTTTACCCTGCATCAGTAGGGCACACAGCCCTGTACATGAGCAGCTCAGCCTGCATCACTATGTACCACTTTACACTGCATCAGTAGGGCACACAGCCCTGTACATGAGCAGCTCAGCCTGCATCACTATGTACCACTTTACCCTACATCAGTAGTGCACACAGCCCTGTACATGAGCAGCTCAGCCTGCATCACTATGTACCACTTTACACTGCATCAGTAGTGCAGGCACACAGCCCTGTACATGAGCAGCTCAGCCTGCATCACTATGTACCACTTTACCCTACATCAGTAGGGCACACAGCCCTGTACATGAGCAGCTCAGACTGCATCACTATGTACCACTTTACCCTACATCAGTAGGGCACACAGCCCTGTACATGAGCAGCTCAGACTGCATCACTATGTACCACTTTACCCTGCATCAGTAGGGCAGGCACACAGCCCTGTACATGAGCAGCTCAGCCTGCATCACTATGTACCACTTTACCCTGCATCAGTAGGGCACACAGCCCTGTACATGAGCAGCTCAGCCTGCATCACTATGTACCACTTTACCCTACATCAGTAGTGCACACAGCCCTGTACATGAGCAGCTCAGACTGCATCACTATGTACCACTTTACCCTGCATCAGTAGTGCAGGCACACAGCCCTGTACATGTGCAGCTCAGCCTGCATCACTATGTACCACTTTACCCTGCATCAGTAGGGCAGGCACACAGCCCTGTACATGAGCAGCTCAGACTGCATCACTATGTACCACTTTACCCTGCATCAGTAGTGCAGGCACACAGCCCTGTACATGAGCAGCTCAGCCTGCATCACTATGTACCACTTTACCCTGCATCAGTAGTGCAGGCACACAGCCCTGTACATGTGCAGCTCAGACTGCATCACTATGTACCACTTTACCCTGCATCAGTAGGGCAGGCACACAGCCCTGTACATGAGCAGCTCAGACTGCATCACTATGTACCACTTTACACTGCATCAGTAGGGCACACAGCCCTGTACATGAGCAGCTCAGCCTGCATCACTATGTACCACTTTACCCTGCATCAGTAGTGCAGGCACACAGCCCTGTACATGTGCAGCTCAGACTGCATCACTATGTACCACTTTACCCTGCATCAGTAGTGCAGGCACACAGCCCTGTACATGAGCAGCTCAGACTGCATCACTATGTACCACTTTACCCTGCATCAGTAGGGCACACAGCCCTGTACATGAGCTGCTCAGACTGCATCACTATGTACCACTTTACCCTGCATCAGTAGGGCAGTCACACAGCCCTGTACATGAGCAGCTCAGACTGCATCACTATGTACCACTTTACACTGCATCAGTAGGGCAGGCACACAGCCCTGTACATGAGCAGCTCAGCCTGCATCACTATGTACCACTTTACCCTGCATCAGTAGGGCAGGCACACAGCCCTGTACATGTGCAGCTCAGCCTGCATCACTATGTACCACTTTACCCTACATCAGTAGGGCAGGCAGCCCTGTACATGAGCAGCTCAGCCTGCATCACTATGTACCACTTTACCCTGCATCAGTAGTGCAAGCACACAGCCCTGTACATGAGCAGCTCAGGCTGCATCACTATGTACCACTTTACCCTGCATCAGTAGGGCACACAGCCCTGTACATGAGCAGCTCAGACTGCATCACTATGTACCACTTTACCATGCATCAGTAGGGCAGTCACACAGCCCTGTACATGAGCAGCTCAGACTGCATCACTATGTACCACTTTACCATGCATCAGTAGGGCAGGCACGCAGCCCTGTACATGAGCAGCTCAGCCTGCATCACTATGTACCACTTTACCCTGCATCAGTAGGGCAGTCACACAGCCCTGTACATGAGCAGCTCAGCCTGCATCACTATGTACCACTTTACACTGCATCAGTAGTGCACACAGCCCTGTACATGTGCTGCTCAGACTGTATCACTATGTACCACTTTACACTGCATCAGTAGGGCACACAGCCCTGTACATGAGCTGCATGATACACATGTGGTAACGTAAGGCAACGCACAAAGACACCCGGGTAGGGTATATTTGCGGGTTTTTTTCCGATATGGTTTATATTTTATTTAATGTAACTGGCCTCAAATGAAGTAATAAAAAAAAAAGTAAATAGATAGAACCTGATGAGAATGTGGTACAGGGGACACTATTGCACTGTCCTTGATGTTTGTTCTTTTTGTGGCCCACAATCGGTAGGCGAGTGGGTTACGAAAAAAAACCAAATATCAAATACAGTGTAATAGTGTCCCGAGTACCACATTCAAATTTAGGTTCTATATTTACTACCAAGTTGCTATGCTTACCTTATATGGCTATATTTAGTGGGGACAGGAGGTCATACCACACGCATGGAACTGGTGCAAATTACCACACTACTCCCACCCATATAAATAGAATATGGTGCATACATCAACAGTTTGTCATGTATAATCAAGAAGTCAAAAGGAACAAAATAGGTTTTGAGATATCTTCATATTTGAAAAGATGAAATCAAGTGGATTCCATTGATGGTATACGATAGGACATCCAATGAGTTTGTTTTGCAGAACAGCAACGTTAGCTTTAAACTGTATATTTCAAACTAACAGCTCTTCCATTATTTTGTAAATCTTTAATCAATTATTCCTTTTGGCATTTGCTTTTAGACAATACTGCAGGTACCTGAGCTCTGCCTAAAGTTAATTAACAATTCTTCTGTAGGCTGCAGGTGGCATGAATGATTAAATAGAACCTGAATGTGACACATAAGGACTAACAATGCCTCCCCACGCACACTGGAGACATTGCAGTCACTGTGATGTGGTGCTTACACATGCTGTGTGAAGCTTACTTAGCCACCACTGAGGCTATTCCTGGTTACGGACACAAGACATTAACTACTTCTGCCAGCTTAAAGCAAGCATGAGAATTACGGTTTTCTATTATTTTCAAGTCATAGTATAGAGAAAGATCTGTGCCTATCAGGGCGAGTAGTGCATTTATGCACTATTATTTAGGCCAATTCCCCCATAATATTGCCTATAAGACATGCTAGTCATTTAATAAAACATGTTATTCCACACTCTTCCTCCTATACCAATGTGTTGCAAGTGTTGCAAGGACCAATAATCAGAAAACAGTTTTTGTGCTTGGTAGATGCAGAAAATTTGGTGCCCACAATAGGATGTACCTAAATTGGAAGAATTATAAATCAATTTACGCAATATTTATTGTTAAATTGGAAAAAAATCTAAATCTAAATTTATTTTTTTGCAAAAGTGCCATTTATTCAGTTTTTCATGCTGAATAAAATGAATGGTCGTAAAAATTGATGAATTTTGAAAATGGTTCCTTTAGAATGATTTCCATGGCAACCAAACAATCCTTTTTTTCAATTGAAAAACTGTACATCTGGTAAATGGTTGCTATGGTGATATAGAAAGATGAAATTTCTAAATTTCAACTCACAACAAGTAGAGCAGAACATTTTGGATCATGTGCAATTTACTAAGTACAAATCGCATTTCTTACAGAAAAATTATGATAAAAAGACTATGTGGCATATTCCTGTTTGACTGTCACTGTCTGGACATCATTGTTTCTTACATGGTCTATCTCCTTTTAAAAAGACTCTTAGGCTAAGTAGTTTAGCTCAAAATTTAAGAGACAGGTAACTTTGAAAGACTTTAACTTCACTAATATTTGAAGTATCAAAAAGATTTTTTCGTTTTTATAATGCTCAGTGCATAGACAATAAGCAACGATTTCAAGGAGAAACCCCCTTATAAGACCCTCTCGCCCTTATAGGGTTAAGACTAACTTGTTTAATTCAATGGATCTTTTTACAATTTATTTCGCATCCAATATTAAACACCATAGGCTACAGTATTGGGTGTTCATTATACCTTCATAGCTAGTAATCTAATATGGAATGCCATAGGCTGCAGTATTGGGTGTTTATCATACCTTTCTCTAGTGGGTAATATGGAATGCCATAGGCTGCAGTATTGGGTGTTTATTATACCCTTCTAGTGGGTAATATGGAATGCCATAGGCTGCAGTATTGGGTGTTTATCATACCTTTCTCTAGTGGGTAATATGGAATGCCATAGGCTGCAGTATTGGGTGTTTATTATACCTTTCTCTAGTGGGTAATATGGAATGCCATAGGCTGCAGTATTGGGTGTTTATCATACCTTTCTCTAGTGGGTAATATGGAATGCCATAGGCTGCAGTATTGGGTGTTTATCATACCTTTCTCTAGTGGGTAATATGGAATGCCATAGGCTGCAGTATTGGGTGTTTATTATACCTTTCTCTAGTGGGTAATATGGAATGCCATAGGCTGCAGTATTGGGTGTTTATCATACCTTTCTCTAGTGGGTAATATGGAATGCCATAGGCTGCAGTATTGGGTGTTTATCATACCTTTCTCTAGTGGGTAATATGGAATGCCATAGGCTACAGCATTTGGTGTTGTTTATACCCTTCTAGTGGGTAATATGGAATGCCATAGGCTACAGCATTTGGTGTTGTTTATACCCTTCTAGTGGGTAATATGGAATGCCATAGGCTGCAGCATTTGGTGTTGTTTATACCCTTCTAGTGGGTAATATGGAATGCCATAGGTTACAGCATTGGGTGTTTATTATACCCTTCTCTAGTGGGTAATATGGAATGCCATAGGCTGCAGCATTGGGTGTTTATTATACCTTTCTCTAGTGGGTAATATGGAATGCCATAGGCTACAGCATTGGGTGTTGTTTATACCCTTCTAGTGGGTAATATGGAATGCCATAGGCTACAGCATTTGGTGTTGTTTATACCCTTCTAGTGGGTAATATGGAATGCCATAGGCTACAGCATTGGGTATTTAGTATACCCTTCTAGTGGGTAATATGGAATGCCATAGGCTGCAGTATTGGGTGTTTAGTCTACCCTTCTAGTGGGTAATATAGAATTCCATAGGCTACAGTATTGGGTGTTGTATTATACCCTTTTAGTGGGTAATATGGAATGCCATAGCTTTCATAGGTGGTATTCGATCATTGCATACACCACACACGGTAGATGAGGTGATTGTGGAGCAATAGAGTGTATGAGATGAAGGTGAGCTCATCACATGGAAGGCAATTGCTCAGGCAATGATGAGAGCATCTCACAGTTGGATGCAGTCACAGTGTATGTGAGATGGGGGCAGTAGTGGATGGAGTTAGGGGAAGTCTATAGGGATGATGATACACAAGAATAATGCTATAGGGTATGGAAGTATGTTTGTTTGTGGGATTGTTTCACACCCAAGTTTTACGTTACATGTTTCACTTTTGTCCCAATGTTGCTGTCGTTTGAAATATAACATGAATATATACTAGAGCTATCCATGCACATTGTTCCATTCTACCAACCATGATGAGACCTTCTGGAAGATCTGTAAGCACCATTGATGAGGGCTGCCTATTCCCAGAATAGATTATTGCCATTATTTGTACCATATGCCATGTACATGGTTGGAAATAAATATGTATCATACTATATTTTGCTACCCTCTAGTATGAACTATGGAAGATGTATACCCTTATCAGGGCTACTCATTTACAGATATTCCAAAGAAGTAGAATCTGTTGTCTGGAGGTAACCTCTATGCCTACATTCCTGAACTTAGTTATTAGAAAAGCAGAATCAGCTTCCCCGTCTGAACAAACCTCCACTTTCTGACAGGAAACCAGGTTTTAGTTCAAAAGTTATATCTAGGGACCGCATGTAAAATGATAATTGGCATAGAGGCTTACAAAGCCACTTACAAATCAACCACACTTGTAAGTAAAGTAATCATTTCACCAGATTGCATTCCTAAGTAGCACTTGGCCCTGGGTATGCCTCAGTTGGCTTGATTTATGGGGATAATAGAAACTGAGGACATTTTGTAAGACACAAGTAGAACAACCTTGACGCTTATGAAGGTAATTATGAATATTGCACATATTTGTGTGAGCTAAAGTCTAGTATTGAACTCTGGTTTTAAAGTTGCTTTCCCTGGAATTAATATTAGATGGTTCTTTCGAAATTACCTTGGGATTAGTTCCCCAACTCACTATTATCGATCTCTTACTTAATGGAAAGTTTGATGAATATCTAAATTCAGTGATTTAAGAATCAATCAGATCGTGGTCAACGAAAAGCCAAGCTATTTTTTGGTTTCGGAATTGCCCATAGTTAATAATAGGTGGCAGTGTGGTGTGGCCTGTAGCCTGTAAATGGGTAAACTGGCTCCTGTATGCGCCAATTTTATTGGTTGAGGCAGATCACATGTTATGCAGGGCGATGACTATAGAGGGCAGGACAGGGTTTTAGAAATGGTGACAACTATATATTTGGTGGATACCGATACTCAAATATCTATCTTTAACATTAAGAGACCCAAATTCTAGGGACAAAGTGGGGTAGGGTATTTGAGATCTAAATAAGTGAAATTTGAGATTTGTATAGGAAATAGCTGGGAAAGCAGCTTTAAATATGTTTTCACTAGATCTCTCTGATCCCACGACCCTTTATCTGACACAGCCTAGCGTGGTTAGCTCATGTCACTGTCACCATAGACAAATGGGTGTGATTTTGAGAACATGTAGGGATACAATTGGCAGCTCTACACATTTAGTAAATTCTGCTAAATTAGGCACAAATATGATGAATTCCGGGTATATCTGAGTATACTTGGTGACGCATTGATTTAAAGCATCAGTCCTGCTATGTTAAACTACATTTTGATGCCCATTTCTGTTCAAAATCTGAGTAATTTGAGAGGATTGATGAAGGTGAGTTGTACAGATTCTGAAAATCTGACCCAAATGACTTCCCGTTAGTCAGCCTGTCTTTGCTAATTACCAGCATGGCTAATGAGGCTCCCCCCATTAACTCCTATATAATGGGCTGCCTAGGTCACCTTGGTTCAGTTGCCTACAGATCTGAATCTAGGTTATACCATTTTTTTTTGGAAACGTTTTTATTCATGTAGTTGGCCTGATACCTTCTCACAGTATAGTGATTTTCGTGGGCATCAAGACCATAATCAGTTACATAGTGCCGTAGGGTATGGCAATTCAATCATGTTCCTTAACTATATAAACATCTCGTACAATTATTTATACATCAACGAATATCTTGCAATTCTTATACCAGGAATAAATAGCATCTGCCCCGTTGTTACCTTTCAGAGCAGGAATTAATGCTTTTAGTCTTTGTTGTACCTGTTTTCGTTCATGACATTACTGACATACAAATGTTATATAAATAGAATTTTAAGAATTTAACATAAGGTTAAACAACTTATGTATAGCTCTCAGCGACATTAGACTATATCAATAACAAGTTGTTAAAAGACAAATTTTCTCCGTAATTTCACACTAAGGAATTTATTATTGTGTAGATTTTGAGAAATCTTTTTGACGAATGTAATGGTATATTGTAACTCTAACCCTAACATGACACTAAGGATTATATTATTGTGTAGATCTGGAGACATCTTTTCAATAAATGTATTGGTATATTGTAACTGCATTATTCATTTTATGTACCCTTATTAATTGACTGTATTGATTTAATACTGGAGTGACAATTCTATGGTCAATCAGGAAAAACTGCGAGTGGGCGGAGGGTATAACCCTTTCGAATCTAACTCCATGATGATGTAATTGTATAATCCTCATTTGAATAAAAGTATTATAATAATAATAATACTCTAGTAATAATATACTAGCAAATACCCGTGCTATGCAAAGGATTTGCTAGTGGTACAGTGGGGCCCACATACTGATCTCTCCTTGTTCCCTCTCCCACTATCTTTGTCTTTCAAGTTGTCTCTATAACTTAGTATCTTCATACCACAAATGGAACCCTGTTTAGATGCATTTTTTGGTCACTGTTCAGTGTTGTGCTGTTGTTGCCTGTCTTTGTCCCTGTCCCTGTTCCAATCCTTCTCCCATTCCCTTTTTCATTGAGGGGTAATTAGTGGGCGGGTAAATTTCTGTGTGGGTTGGCCTTGTCCTTGTCTCTGTCCTGTTCCCTCTCCCACTCATTCTTCCTCTCTTCCTTCCCTCTCCCTCTCCCATTCCCTCTCCCGCTTTCATTTTCAGGTAATTTAAATTATTGGGCAGATAAATTTCTGTGTGGGCGTAAATGGAGTTTATGAACTGATTCAACTCTGATGATTCTCCTTTTGGTGGAAATATATCAACTCCCATCCCATAGTGAAGCAATGATGTGACCGTCCATGATGCCATGCTTTGGGTGACCCAGAATTTTTATGTAGGGGCACTGATAGTGGTTTGTTTTCAGGCAGCACTGGGGGCCCTGATGGGGGTGCTCAATGTAAACCCATTTCTAACCCCTTCCAACCCTAATTTATTAATGAAACATAGTGGAATGTCTCAGCACCACTTTTGGCAATGTGTATGTGAAATATAATGGAGATCTGGCCTGCGGTTTCAGAGAAGATAGGGGTTTAAGGCGCCAAACCCTTATTTTATTAATTTATTATTAATAATTAATTTTATTATATTGAACCTAACTTCATGGCTACCACTTCATGGCTACAATTCTTTGTAGATATATTTTTAATGTTGCACCCCCATAGTCGCCCACATAGTCACCCCTTTAGCCACTCATGGGGTTTATACGTGCCCAGGATGCTTTAGCTGAAAGAAATAACCCAGAAACGGATACATCTGAGAATAAACTTGTCTAATGGACTACTTCTGTGGTCAAATATTACCTGAAAAACAAGCCAAGCATCTAAGTATATGTACTTACTGTGCCTGAGAGTTGTCTGTCAAACTCTGATTCATACAGTATGGTGGTGACAGGGTAGGGTTAGGGTTAATATATATATGTACTTACTGTGCCTGAGAGTTGTCTGTCAAACTCTGATTCATACAGTATGGTGGTGACAGGGTAGGGTTAGGGTTAATATATATATGTACTTACTGTGCCTGAGAGTTGTCTGTCAAACTCTGATTCATACAGTATGGTGGTGACAGGGTAGGGTTAGGGTTAATATATATGTACTTACTGTGCCTGAGAGTTGTCTGTCAAACTCTGACTCATACAGTATGGTGGTGACAGGGTAGGGTTAGGGTTAATATATATGTACTTACTGTGCCTGAGAGTTGTCTGTCAAACTCTGACTCATACAGTATGGTGGTGACAGGATACTGGTGCTTGTGTTTCCCCTTGAGCTGCTCCTCGTGTGGTGTATAGGCCACAGTGACCTGTAGACATGAGTAGCTCGCCCGGCAGAACTCCCCACAACTACAGCTGAGGTACTCGCCTGTGTACTCCACCTTCTCTATCACACACTCGGCCTGCCGGTACTCCAGGGTCGTCCTCCATGGCTCAACTGTAAGTGAATTGGATTATACTTCATTTGCCAGGTTTTACTGGTAAAGAGTATGACAATATAGCATTATTAACAACTAACATTATAAACATTATTAACAACTATCATCTTTCCTTCTACACTAATTACTAATTACCTTTACTTTTGCACCACTCCTTTCCTTCTATAGTAGTAGGACTGCACCTAACAGCCTACACTTAATTTTTCTAATTCTTTTTTTTAACCTATCTTTATTCAGGTAAATAAGTGCTGGCATATGCCAAAGCAATGCGATGTAAGGCTTGGGTAAACCTGGTATTCCGCCTTACCCTGAATTTTCGCTTAAACTTTAACAATTAGAACAGTATGTGTTGAAGATAGTTACTTGTAACTTATTCAAGAGAGTGGTAATGAAAGTAATAATGAGATGAGATGGAGGTGATGAAATGAAAGTTGGATGTCTCTATGCATGGGCATTTAACAAAGAACTAAGTATCATATTGGTAAGATGTATCTAGTTCTTAGACCTGAACATGTTGCCTTGTTTTACAGGTAAAGAAAGGGTAGGGAATACCTTTTTCGCGAACCAGAATTTTAGCTATTTTGAGGGCGGGATTTGGGTTTCAAGCGGGGAAAATGGGAAGCGGGGGAAGGTTTTCAGAGCAAAACCTACGGGAATAGGATTGTGTGACCTGCAGGATTCAGGAAATGTGGCTTATGAATAACGGGAAACGTGTAATGAAGTTATTTATAAAGTTCTATAATGAAGTCATTTGTATAGAGGCTGGTATGGCCTAATTGTAATTTATTTCTATTTCCAATGTTAACTCATTTTACCTGATATTTATTTTACCTGATTTTTATTGCATCTGTGATTCTGTTGATTAATTATTTGCTTCATCATACTCTGTTGAAAAGGTATGTCCATGGAATGTTGGAGGTTAAGGGTGGTCACGAGTTCCGATAAGGAAACAATAGATGTGTACCTTATCTGGTCACACATCATGTTGCGTGACATGGGTTTTATGTTTTATAAGCTTTACATAAGTAAATATGAGTCTTTGACCATGACATAGACACTTGTGGTCATTGTCCACCTTCTAGATGGACCAATCATAGATTGGCCTTGACCATCGGGCGATGATCACAAAGTGCTACAGTGGGGTACATAAGGCTCATAGGTTCTGTCAATTGCAGAACTCTCTGGGCTGGTTTTGGGACTGAGCACTGGTTACTCAGTTATTACCAAATAAACAAATAGAAGTTCTTTACTTGCTGGTCTGCTGTCATTTATTTCCTGCCAAGCCGTACTAGCAAATAGGTGTAATCCTACCGACCTGGACTACAGACAAAAGAGACAACCTAGAGGCCTCAGACAAACCATCGGACAAACCACCTAATAACAACCTCTAGAAACGACCTCTTTACAAATGGGATTCAAAGGGGAGTATTCTCTACCCTGTAAAGAGGATGATAAATGGGTAAGCAGGCTTCTGGATAAGATCCAACTCTTCCAGCTGGTACTTTAAAAGGATATTTCGCTAGGTTAGAGGAGGGATCAACTAATGTAGTATATAATATTGAAGAATAGCATGCCAGTCAAAGGTAGTTAGGCCCCCGAGCCGGTAGGGGGCATAGCAGATGCATTTCTGAATAAAACCTCCAATAAAGAGTCAAGGTAAATCAATGATTAGCCTCGAATTTTACAATATAATATAAAAAATAAAACACAAAGAAGCTCAATAAACATGTTACAGTTGTACATAATTACTGTTCATAGGAGAGGCCCCAACACCATTCCCTGAGGGACCCCATACATGAGTCTGGCCCTGCCAGAGGTAACCCTGTTTGCTTGCACTTGTTGGTATCTGTTAGGGAGGTAGTCTCTGAACCAATTGATTACTTTGGGTGAGAGGTGGAATGTTGTTAGTTTTCTGAGCAGTATCTCATGGGCTACTGTGTCAAATGCTTTTTGGAAGGCTAGGGAGACAAGGGAGACGGGATCTTTTTCATTCTTAAATTCATATATATTTAAAGAGTCTTCTGTGAACCTGTTCCAGTGAGTGACCTGCCCTGAACCCATATTGGTGTTTCTATAGGAGGTCATTATCTTCTAGATGGGGGTATATTTTTTGTGTGTATTACTCTTTCTAGAATTTTAGCTGGTAGTGTGACCATACTTATAGGTCTGTAATTTGATGGTTTTGTCCTTGGTCCCAATTTATAGATCTATGGGTGTTATCATTGCCTCTTTCAAATCTTGGGGCACTTTTGAGGTCAGTATTGATGAATTACATAGGTGGGTGAATTGGTTTGACAGGGCACTCAGGACTCAGGACTCTTGTAGGGACTAGTGGTATACCTGAGGATTTTGAGATTTTGGTTTTAAGTAAAACCAAAATCTCAAAATCCTCAGGTATACCACACTTGAAAAATCTGACCCTACTAATGATTTTGTGAATGGTGCATAGGGTTACCTCTGGAAAGACAAACTGATTGATCTGCCTCTGGCTCTTGCTCGCACCAACTATTTTCTGTTACAGGGTGGTCTGGTATGGGTTTGCCTTTTGAGGCCAAGAATGAGTTGAATTTGTCTGAGGTGTCTAAGGTGGACAGAAATTTTCCCTCTTCATCTTTAAGTCTGATATTCTTTTTTGTCTTTGTTTTGTCTGGTGTTATCAAAGCTTTCAGAATTTCAGAATTTCAGAATTTCAGAATTTGCTTGGGTCATTTGAAATTTCCTCTAGCTGTTCCGATATGTAATCATTTTTGCCCTAACCAGCCTAGAGTTCATCCTGTTGTGGATTAATTAGGCATTATCCCGGTCTGCCTGTTGGTTTGAGCCGTGAGCACTTCACTTGGGGTTATAAATACTTTAGTATAAAACTCATAAAACATATTTTCCAAATCAGATATCGGACAATTGTTAGATGAATCAAATTTTAGATGTCCTGGTCACACATTATGTTATGTACAAATGTATAGTTAGGGACAGTGGAGAAAAAAATCAATTTGCCTGTAGCTGTTTTAAACTAACATATATCAAGAGAGTTCTCAGTATGGATCCTAAGGCTTTTTAAATTTAGTTTTTATCACTAGTAGAAGCTGAGATATGATCAAAATAATATCTTAGATAAGGCGTATGTGCACCCATAGGCATTAGTGTTAACTTTCGATCAAAATGTGTGATAATACATAGATTTCACTGACGTCACGGGCCAAGGAGAGCATCGCCATTTTAGTGGGCTACCCCGTGTAAACGTTAAATGTCCAAGACTCAAAAATGCTGTTTTCCGGCCGTTCTAACCATTACCAGTTTTAATGAACCCATGATAACTCTTGTTGATATGATAGGTAATCTTTCTTTTGTAAATCATTACTAAAGTATCCAACATTGTGGCGTTTATCAGCTTTGTTTTTATAAGCACGCTATTCACGCAAGGGTAGCGCTGCCCCCGGGCATGGCGGCCACTGAGATTCCCCAGCCAGGCGTGTGACGTCATGTGAAATCTATGTATACTAAATTTATAGCCGGGGGCGATGCTTGAGTAGTAGATTTACGTTAAATGCAATATCTTTAGTTGTACTTGGAATTTTTTTATTAAATAAAAACTATGAGGTAGCACACAAATTCCTTGATCGTATTACCAGGAATCCAAAATGAACCCATGAGGTCAAAAGGTCAGGGGTCAAGGTCATTTGCAGAATAAACAGCCTTGAAATCATTTTTATACATTTTAACACCCTTCTAAGGCTCATTATTACTCAGAAATCATTCTTCATATAAAATAATAAGTAATAAGTAATCACATAACCTTTGACCATGACCATACCCAAGGTCAAGGTCATGATGGAAAAAGGGACAGCGGTGCGGGATGGCGGCTGGGGAGGGATCGCGGCGGCGGGAAAATCGCGAAACGATATAGACACTTTTACATGATTGTGATGAGACAATATGGAGACAAAATCCTAAATATCCATAGATATGATATAACAATTAAGGTTTTTCTCAAGACATCTTACCAAGGTCAAGGTCACAAAATCCCCACAGTAGAAACCGAAGCTCTTTGTATGGGGATCAAAAACATGTATGCTATGTAGGGCTGAAAACTTTTTTACACCGTTTTCATTACTTTTGTCATATGTCCAAGCCTGAATAAAAACTTTAAACAGCAACACCATTGTTTAAACAAGAATAAAGAAACATATATGTATGTAAGTTTCACTTTACCCATAATTATTTCACAAGTTTGTTTGGATGAAGAAAGCTTGGAGAGAGGGTGCTGGGGAAGGAGGAGCTGTGAAAAGAGGAGCTGGGAGGAGGACAAAATGATGCCATGTGTACCTTTTCGGACTTATTCATTTCATGGACCTTAGACATTTGCCACATGTTTTAGACTTCAGTGGACACTTGGGCTGCCATGTTTGTTCCGGTTCCGACTTACGTATCAAAGACCTTGAAGCTAAAGCTGCCATGTTTTTTTTTCGGTTCGGTCTTATGCAAGATGTGGTCAACCCCAAGGAGAAGCAGCATAACACCACTCAACTCCTAGAGGTAGCTCTTTCGGATCTGTTTGCTAGTGCAGATGATGCCATATTTGTTTCACTTCGGACTTATACATCAAACACTAAGG
This sequence comes from Sthenelais limicola, assembly GCA_942159475.1. NCBI lineage: Eukaryota > Metazoa > Annelida > Polychaeta > Phyllodocida > Sigalionidae > Sthenelais > Sthenelais limicola. Next base: position 931,325 of record OW804098.1, on the reverse strand, counting down.
AGGTAAAGGACGAGTACTGGTTGTCAAGAGCTCACAATAATGCCATGTTCTTTCCTTTTCGGTCTTAGATATTGTGAGACAGATGCTGCCATGTTTTTCCAGTTCGGTCTTAAGCATCCCTGGGTTTCTTTTTTTTTTTCTTTTCTTTTCTTTTTCTGGGGGAAATCTAATCAATGATTTGCATGTCACCAACCCTAAGGTCAGTGAGAGCTTCATCTAACTCCATGTGTGTAGGGGCATCATCGGTCTCATATTGGATTTTGTATTCCCTCACACCATCAGTCTCAACAAGAGCAAGCACTCGTCCTTTATAAACCTTGTCTCCATTGTCCACTGACCAAGTGTGGTTGATGGATTGGCCAACAAGGATGTGTGGGTCTATCATACAGGAGGTGAAAATGTCCGAAGCTTGTACATAAGAGTGAATCAGAGCGAGAAGATTTTCAGTCAGCTTCTCATGGCTGTGAGGTTTCCTTCCGGAAGAAAATCCAAAGAGGGAACTGTCAGCCTCCTGGTTGAGAAGCGTTTTTCTGACTTTGATCTGAGTCTTCAACACCTGTAGCTTTGCCTTTTTGGACTTGAACTTGGTCAGATTCGTTTTCACCTCTGTCTCTGAGTCCCACAAGCCTCCTGCTGCGAACAGGTCGGCAAGGAGATTTTCTTTTTGCATGCGGAGTTTTTCTCCCTGCGCTGCTATGCGAGCCTCCTTTGCCTTCAGGATGGCTTGCCGTTCTTGCCGGATCAGTTCATCCTGCTTCTTTGATGCAGCAGAAAATTCAGGCCCATGCCGCCGAGCAACAGCTAAGACCCCATCTAAAGCTTCTTGGTCTTGACCCTGGGACCACTGAGAAGTCTGGTTCATGCTGAACCTCACCTTCCCTGAGATGAAATCTGGCTTTGCAGAGGGAGCGCGCACCAAGGCAGAATCTGTCTTCCCAAACACACGTTCACAGCTGATGTTGTTTGCTGGTGTACTCTTTGTGCTTAGGAGAAGATCTTCATCAGGGTCTGCATACTTCCCACCTGGGAGCTGATCCTGGCATTGTCGTTGGAGTACAACAAGAAGATCCCGGCAGATTGTTTTTAACATCAGCAAAGTCTTCTCATCGGTTACTGCATCTGGGGTGAAGAGTGCGAGGGCCACAGGATCATTTGGTCGGATCTCACCGAGCCAGTCTTCACCAAGTAGGATGGGAGTCGGATCATTAGACCAGGCCAGCAGTTTCCCTTCTGCATCTCTATAGAAAGGAGATAGCTCTAAGACCCTGCCCTTTTTCATTGTCCTCCGGAACCATGGTGCAGAAAAGACTTTGCCGATGATGCCTAGTGCTCGACTCCCAATGCGAACACAAAGCTGATTCAAATCTACATAGATGGCAACAAGTAGCATGTTACGTTTACCCACCACAGAGTCAATGAAAACCTTGATCTTGGTCCAAAGAAAGTAGGCGCAACCTGCATTATGAAACAGGATGTGGAACCGTTCCCCCACAAAATGAAGTATATTAGCACTTTTGGGAACACCCTGCGCCTCCATATGCACCTGGTACTCTTGTGGTACGCCCTGCCCTTCCTTATGGACCAACTTTCCAATAGCATAGAGGAGAGATTGGGTATGACTCTGTCCTCGGTGAACGTATGTCTGCATCGTCACAGCCCCCTCCATTGAAGCTACAGCTTTATCAGCAGCCTTGGCGAAGGAATCCAGGGGATGGACACCACAGAAGAACGTCCTTATCTCCTCCCCGTTTCCTTTTGCTTCTGCGAGCTCCTGCACTGCCTTGGGATTGACAGCACACCTATCAGTCATTGAGTTGGTGATCTGATTTAGGATCGCAGATGATGTGTCCTGTCCTTTCCATACAGCATGAAGAGCACCTGCAAACAGGTTATCCAATGTGACAGAACCTACCTAATCATGAAACTATTTTCTAATATAATGTAAAAGAATTAACCTACATAACAATCCAAAGGAACCTGAACACTAATGTGGCTGCCCATAACTCTTCATTGGCTCAACTGAAATAAAGATAATACAAACTTTGTTAACCACTGAACAACACTGCATGGAACTTCAACTGATGTTTCAAAACTAAACAATGGTTCATGCACTTTTGCATTATCCATGCATACCTGCCCTGTCAATGCTTTCTTTGATGGTATGAGCATATGCACTTGCAGTGCCCTGCGATGTTTTCCCTAAGCCAATAGTATATGTGGCATCATCAGTGGCAATTTGTGTACTGACCCAGTGTTCTTTTTTTTTGGTTGTGCCATCAAACATAACTGTGGTGTTATGTGCCTCACTGAGTCCTTCCGCAACTTGCAGCTCCGAGATGACGCCCATCTCTCGAACCATATCACGCAAGGTTTTAGACTTCGGGAAGTCGGTCAAATCCTTCTTAGCAAGCAAAGTGAGGACACTGCGAACAACGGTCTCAACACTATCAATGGCCACATTGTGAGATATCAGATGGTAGATGACCAGACGCAGGTTATTGGTATAGGTGGTCCCATTCTTTTTAGCTGGGATCAGCTCACTCTTCTGCTCCTTCAGCTCCATCTCCAGCTTAATTTTTTCCACTTCAAGGGAGTGGATTTGCTCTTTCAATTTCTTCAACTCCTTGATGCGAAATTTTGCTGTCCAGTTGATATGGGCACATCCAACACACCTGAGGGGTCGTTGGGGATGACTGCGCACAGTGGACTTTCCTCTTGCAGGCTTCGTGCCATGAGACTGGGCATCAGTTTTCCTTATAGAACTCCGTGCTTTTCTTAGCTCACCTATTCAGTACCAACATAGACTTGAAGAAGGGCTAAGAAACCCGAAAGCTTGTAAATTAAGCCAACACCAAAAACAAGTGGTTAGGAAGATTCTGAATGACCTGAAATTTACTTTCAGATGCAAGGCTTTTTGTACACCTCCATCATATATAAATAAAAATGCTTTGAATTGAATTGAAGTGAACTGAATTTATTTTAAAAATCACAAGTGCACAAGTTGTTAAAATGTGATAACATTTTCATCTATATCATCACATATTCAGAAAACATTTAATAATTATTTTGAAAACATTATTCTTGGAAACGCCTTTCCACTTGGTATTAGTCTGATGTATGTTTAATTACTTACAATCCATGAATATTTATGCCATAAGCTATTTCATTGAAGTATTTATCCACCTTATGTCTCTTCAATGTTACTTGGAACCATATATTATGTATCTCATGAAATATTTGATTAATATAATTTCTCACCTCGAAGCCTAGTGATCTTTAGTTTTTGGTTTCGAATCCTGGCATCATGCCGGGCAATGGTTTGGTTTTGCCTACCTGGTTGGTCTTTTTTTAGCTTTTGAATGGTTTGCCTGGCCTCGGATAATTCCAAATGAACTCCCTTGAGCTCAGCTAGTTCTAAACTAATAGACTGATTTACCTCGGCTAGGGTCAAGCAGCTAGCGCAATAATCTGTTGCAAGACCTGATGTCCTGTGCACTGCAGGTGTTTCATTTTTGCCTTTTAACGGAAGTACAAATAATTCCTTCAAATAAAGATATAATGGCGTTCTGTCCCTAGAATTTTTCTTAAAGGATCCCACCTGTCCCAAATCTTTCTTCACCGCCCACACCACCTTTTGCTGTTTCACATCCTCTTCCTGAAGTAAGAATAAAGTCAATATCTAATAAAAAGTTTAACATTGTGAACAACAGCATTACTTCAAGAGTGGAAGTGCCCATAATTGAGCAGGTAAATTAGTCTTATATAAATTAACATATTTAGTAAGAAGTATCTTTGTATGAATAAATTAATTTTTTTTGTATTCTATTAAGGAAATGGAAATGTTATTCTATTATGTTTGAATAAGGAGGAGTAAAAACTTACATTTTTTCCATACTCAGCAGTTAACGCTTGTACAAACTCCTTATGGCTGTGAGAGTTCTTGAACATTGCACATACCTGTTTATGTGTAAGGCCTGTTTTTGATGCCATTTTCCTAAAATAAATAAATTGTTATGCTATAGGAGGGATTCTATTCCTCAAACTATAGTAGGCTAACCAATAAGCTCTATTTTACCTATCACACTAGATGGGACCTGAGGCTAAGGTATGATTGATTATACTACTACCCTGCTAGGGCTGTATATACGGTAGTAAATAGCTAATAGCCCAACTGTGTAATGTCTTCACAGGTCGCAACAATTTTTGCAGTGAAATTCTTTATTACAGGAATTATTTCGATTAATTTGCCAAAATAAAAATATGCATCATTAACATACATTTGGGAAAAAAAATAAATCAGGTAGAACCGAATCCCCCCTTAACCCCCCCCCCCCCCCCCCCCACCCCACCCCACTGCCCCCCCCCCCCCCCCACCGCCCCCCCCCCCCTGAAAAATACACTTGTTATTACCCTAGAAATCACTAATATATCATCCCAGTTTGTGTAAAAAAAAAAATGATAGCCCCTATCACACACGTCCAGCTCTTCATCTGACAGCAATGACGTAACTATGAGCCCTGTGCTAATTTGGGAGGCACAAAAACTTACAATTGGGAGCTAATTCAAAGCCCAGTAGAACTTAATCTGCAATAGATACCCTTGAAATAAAGTCTCCTAGTTTAAGTTTAACATCTTAACTGAAATTACAGGTTCATTAAACTTCCCCCCGATCCATGATGTCTTAGGATTAATCAGATTTATTTCCTGAGCACGACACAATCCGATTCAAGATGGCCACTGACATTTGAAACCCAACTGACTATTTTTATCATTTTTTTACTCTAATACCCCCGTAGATACTTAAATTAACACGGAAAGTTCGTGAAATAGATGTCTAGACAAGATGTAGGCATTCATCATGAGTCTTATGTTCCATAACTACAAGGATGGCACCTTTTTATCAGAGAACTAGCACTCCCGTAGCTTTCCAAGATGGCCGCCATGGAAAACCAACCAATCTCCCCAAACCATCCCGATTTATTAGGGCTTGTGCTAAGTTGCGCTACAAGCTAGAGGTTTTATATTTGCACCATGTGCAGATAACATGTTAATTTAATGGATTTCACTTCATTGGCAACTTATCTACTAATCATCCTCATTGCATCAATTGAGTAAACATCGGCAATATCCATCCATGCGGTACCTACCCTTCCTGAAAGTGCACCTGCACTTGCTTACACTTGTTCGATGCGGCAGGAAGTGCTCTTCGGAATGAGGTAAAAATGAAGTATCTGCGATGAAAACGAGGCGAACAGGAAGGGATTTCCCGAGGAGGGAAATCCGGCCGGGGATTCCCTGTTCTAAAAATATGCGCGCCGTCGCGGTGAGTGGCGCCACCCGCGGCGTCTACTGTCCCTAGTATAGTTTGGTGGAATAAACAACTCTGTGTAGCTCACAACTGTGAAGACAAATGAAACTTTACAAACTACATTGATACATATTAATGAATTACAATTTTGTTTTGATTTCAGCTTAAGTTCCATATCTTGCCGCAGTCAAAACTAAATTCTTACAGAAGTCACATGTATGTAAGTACTTACCTATAAGTATTCCACAGGCTATGAGTATCACTAGTGCTAGCAGTACTGCCCAGGACAGGGTGACATAGAGGCTCACTACACAAGTTCTTCTGTAGCAGCAGTAGGGGCAGATGCGGGTGCACATCGGTCCTAGCGGCCGCGTCTGTGACTCCCGTGAGATCCACTCCTGGACCACCTGCAGTTCCTTACTGTTCCAGCCACCAGCCATGTTTAGTTGTACTTATCTTGGCACAAATTTGTTAAATATATGACAAAGTATTAAATTGATATATTTATGTTGGCACCAATTTGTTACATGTCACAAATCTAATGAATAGGTATAGGTAGATCCTCTGAAATACTAGTACATTCCTCCTGTAATTGGTGCACCTCAAGCTTCCTGCTACCAGCAGTGTATGATTATATGAACTGATAATACTTGTTTTAGCATATCTTTGAATTCCTGTACACATTCATGGAGATGTTAATAACAGATTTCCAGTCTTAAACTAAATCCAAAGAGCAACCAGGCAGATCGTCTTGTTATTTCTAGGGCAGAAATGTAAGAAAATAATGTATTATAGAGTCTACAGGTGTTCCTGTGAGATATTAGTGTTTTGCACTAGTGGTCACTCATTTACACATTGTAGCTGTGGATTCTACCAGCAAACATAATCAATTCACGTTTTACATCACAAACTATGAATCTTTGACAGCTTCTCTCTGTGACTTTTGATTTACACCTTTTCTCTATAGACCCAGCCACTGTTGCTGCTTTGATTCATTCTCCATCATGCTGTACACAAGTTGTGGTGAAGACAATACAGATGCACCAGTTGTTCCTCTTCTCCTACTTGACTTCAGTGTGCAGTTAGTGTATGGCATCCCATGAAGGCCTGTATTGGTATCCACAGGCTATATATCACATATACTCCATCACTGTGCTAAGGTAACTAGCAGCTGCTGGCTCACTATCCTTGTATGCAGGACCTGGAATATACAGAATATCATTATAATATTGATTAAGCATTTGTGGGAGGTAATAATAAATGTGAGCTACAACATTGGTTGTTTATTATACCTTTCATGAATGTAATACATAGAGAGAATGGAACAAGCCTGCAATAATCAAAGATTTATTGGACTTGATTTGTCTCATAAGCACAATGCTGTAGGCTTACGCCGACTAATCAAGTCCAATAAGTTTTCAATTATTGCAGGCGAGTTTGATTCTATATTTATTATATGGGCATAAAACTTGATGTGTAATCACAAATGTATCATGTGTAAATCTGAAAAAGTAGCCGACTTGGTGACGAAGTAGTTCATATAGTACACATACTATATGAACATTTTTATAGCACCCCACTTATTGCACCTCTGATCCGGAATGCACATATAATAAAGAAGGACACATCATTGGGTGTTATTAAACCTTTCTAGCAGGTAATATGGAATGTCATAGGCTACAGTATTGGTGTTCATATGACATACAGTATGTGTTATGACCAGTGACCATCTAAACACAGGGTTTCCATTAAATTCCCCACATCTGTTGCTATTAACTTTTGCCATGAATGATGGGAAAACAAAAATAAATATAATTTCCCAGTCATGCTCTGCTATTATACTTGAGCGTCCTGTGTGTAATATCCAGAATGAAGATCGCTGTAAGGAAATTCTGTCCATATAATATATGGACAGAATTTCCTGTGTGTGTAAGATATTATCATATAGTAAATACAACTCTACTATAGTCTATGTGGTGAATAGGTAGATACATTATCATCCATGGGTCAGATTTTCAGAAAATGTACAATTCACCTTCACCAATCCTCTAAAATAGCCCATATTTAAGACAGAAATCAGCTTCGAAATGCAGTTTAACATAGCAGAACTGATATTTTAAACTAGCACAATACCAAATATATTCAGATATACCTGGTATTCTTCACTTTTCAGCCTAAATATGTAGAGCTAACAATTGTACATTCTCTGAAAATCTGACCCACATATCACACATAGGCACACTTAACCTGTATATTCACACCTATTCCTATATAACTCGTGGATCCCATATTATAACCTTACTCAAGTGTAAAAGGTACATGAAGGGATTGTTAACACGCAAGGAGTACACCTGATTCCCTCTCTTCATACCATATCATACCCCATAAACCTGTTGTATATATATATATATATATATAGAATTTGTATTCACGACTATGTATTCGATACATAAAATCAGGAATAGGACGCAAAACCTCACAGAAGTGGTCTTCCTGGTGGCCCATTAAAACAAAGGTTAATTTTATGATAAAGAAAACTTAAACTAACATCGATAATCATTGATCCAGAAGTAAAGATTATTAGTAGGTAATTTAATATAAATATTGACTGTCTTTTAGAGAGGTCCATGTAAGATATGGACTAGTACTCCTAGTGTTCGTTCAAGTCATTATTTTGGATCACAATTTCTGGATAAGATATTATATCCGTAGCCTTGTTCAGTTCTTGTCTTATTCAGAGATCCCACACTCAGCAGTATACCTGTCTCTCTCAGTTAGAAAGCAAGGTTTTTATATTTAGAAAGTCCTAATGGGCTTTGTCTTAGCTTCACCACGTTGTTATTATATTTTATTTGTATTCTTATTTCATCTTATCTTAAAACTCAAATTTAATTTTACCCTTTTGGCCAAGGTAACGGCGGGGAGAACTGAAGGCAATCTAGAAGTCGGTATACCTGTGTATCATATGTATTGTCCTACTCGATAAATAAAGTAGTTCTTATCTTATCTTAATCAAATTAAATCACTCTCAGGGGCAACATTTTTCCTATTTCACTATCTACCAGTTTATTAATGTCTAATATAAATATATTGTGAATACTGACTGTTATTTTTTTGTATTTTTTTTTGTATTCATTTAAGGCCAATAGCATATCTAAATAGTTCCCATGAAAAAAACGCACTGTCCACCATGGACTAATTGAGGCGTTGCCTTGTTAATAAAATTATATTCGAGTAAATCTCACTCTACTTCATTTACCTTAGAAATATAATCCATTATCACTTACTACTGAAACTGGCATAATATGGACTGCCTTATTTTATAAACTTTCTTTATTTAACTGGCTTTGTCCAATTAATACCGTACAGAACAGAACTAAACTAAAACTACCCATCACACCAATCACATGAAATCCACACATATTATATGAACAGATACTAAACTATGAGGCTCTTCCAGAACCAATTACATTACTTCTCAACTATACAAATACAATCAGGTCATACCTTGATTATTCTACAATTCACACAACTTCTCTCCTGTAAATATCATTTCGCCAAGTCTTAAGCTTTAACATAAACATATCCAGATCATCCTCCAGTCTTAGGTCGAATGGCAGTTCATTCCATTTAACCTTCCCTGTATAGAATTTATATTTGTGATGTGTTTCAGGAAAATAAGTCATAAGTCGCAAAAACAATATTTTTCAAAGTGTTTATTTTACAGGATGACTTCATTGGAATGTTCTGATTTTTGGAGGGTTTATCACTTATATGTACATCAATTTATGCATCAAATTTCAGGACGATGTATGTAATATATCCTTTCGTTTTAAAGGTCCTTATATGGACTATATTTAGTTACTTTACTGCTTACTACCCCCCAGAAATATTGCAAATCGTTTTTTCCAAAATAAAAAAATCAAACTTGAAATCTAGAAATACTTGTTGGATTTTTAGACTGTTTACTATCATTAGAATCGGCTTGATCTCATCGTTTCAAATATGGTGATATCTCAAAATCCATTTTTTGCGACTTATGACTCATTTTCCTAAAATACATCACATTTGTCCTCCAGCAGCACCAAGTAACAATAATACAGGTAATGTAATAGCGGTATAATGTATCACACTAATATAGCATTGATGACTGACAGTGAGTGGCTGCTGTTTGGTATATAATCCTGAGGTTAATTACCAACCCCGAGGGGCTCCTGGTGCATTGCTTGGAAACTACTGCCAAGGACAGCTCAAGGTTAGAAACAATCCCCAGTACAATATGGAACAATATTTGATAAACTATTTTCCAGTAGAATCTTGTTAAAATCAAATCCTAACATTCACTGATCAGGACATACACTCACATTACAAAGAATGTGACTTTGGTACACTGCCTTACCCAATATGCACAGTATGTGTATGCTAACATACAGTGCAACAAGATCCTATACCAACCAATCACAAAAGGCTAGCTATCTCATCCTACAAATAAAGAATGTGTATCTAAATTGGAGTCAGAGTGAAACCTTTGATTAGTAAAACAACTAAAACTTCAAGGTGCCCAAAATGAGGCCCCCATTATTTGAGATACCAACTTGGAAGCCCCAGAATTAAAAATACTAGCAACGGAACCATTTATTTCTTTTTGAGTTCATGACTAGAAATACTTATCCAAGCTTCAATTACCGAAGTTTCAGAAAAAATAGCATTTACTTCCATCTCCCAATATAGTAGTTTTTTTATATATCAAGTTTCAATTTCATTCATATCTTACCCTGTCTTGGGCTAGGCCTAAATCTTAATTTTCTGGGCAATACATACCAAAAGAGTTCAAAGTGGTGACACTGTATGGCAAAGTTGGATTAGCAGCCCCTATATTGTGTTTCAACAGTTTCAGGTCTGAACCTGGCTTGCTAAACTAGATTGGCTACTCTAATACCACTGAGTGTCATGTCTGAACTATACAGGCTGCAACCACCCCCTATATAGTGTTTCAACAGTGTCAACTCTGAACATGGCTTGCTGCACATTATGGGGTACTCTAATTCCACTGTACCCTATACTAGAAATGACAGCCCACCACATCTACAGACACATAAGGTCGGGTAATCGTGAGTGTTGAGAACAGATTACCTTCACTGCAAACACAAAAATCTTACCACAGCACACAAAACAACACATATTTGCTGTCCCCACTTTTTCATAGTTAAACGTTAGGGTTAGGGTTAGGGTTAGGATTAGGGTTAGGGTTATCTATGCATGTAGGCATATCTAGCATTGAAACACTGACTTCAACATTTAATTAAACCACTTTCTATGAGGGAATAATTAGAAGAGAATACATATTTAAATGTTTGTGTTGAGGTTTGCTATGAGTGGGATCTGTCAGGTCTCTAACCGACTTTAGTCTTGGATTGTTGAGATTTGGTGGTTTGTTGTGGAGGTGTGGTGTAACGTGGTCGTTACGCACTGGTGAACACTGAGTGGGACTGAGCAGCGCTAATTGTTTAGCCCAGTCCATCTTGGTGCTGAGCGGGGGGTGGCCATGTGTGTGAGGATCCCAACAATGCAAGACTAAAGCAATTAGACCCCTCCGTTGGGGGCCGGGGGTATGCGTTCTTAGGGACAAACCACAGCCTTTGACCTTGGTTTGTCCCTAAGAACACATACATCCGGCCGCGCTACAACGTCAGGTTCTAATCGCCCATACTTACCATTTAATCATTCTCTGGTCCACTAACATTGATTGATGGAGGCGATGAGATGATAGATGAGCATAATGGCTAAATATACATGATTAAATTCTATATAGGAGTTATATTCAGTCTACCTTATTGAAATTGAGTATTGACAATGAACTGTATTTACTCATTATTTATTTTCTATTACAAATACAGGCCAATACATTTGTAATATCATATACAAAATCAGGCAAGTCAACCCTGTCAATGTTTTGTCGCGTTGCCTAAATCCTAAATATTGAATTCCATTGACATTCTGATGTTACACATCATTCTTTAACTTTTGTAGCTCACGTTCCTCACATCATATCGCGAAATATTCCACTACATATAATACAATTCATCATTTCTAATTCTTCGAATCTTTGGACATTATTAACACATTCAGTTTGTCAATCCTTTTTGCATATATATCCTTGAGACCATGACTCAGGTTCACTACACTTGTATTCATAGTATGAGCGCTGATCACCAAAGAATGAGAGCATTCCTTCAAAGGGTCCAGTGGGGATTCCTTTGTCTGCGACATATATAGCAGATACATCAGAGAATAACATCATTAAAATGTGTCTACATAGATTTATGATGTTAGACAAGAAGATTGTGCGGTTGGTATTGAGTCATCACTGGCTATAAGTCACTACATGTATACATCACCCTCACCCTCACTATATAACCATGAGTTCATCCCTTATCTTCCCCCATTTATCTGGAGGCAACTGATGGTATGTAAGGTGCTCCACTACATTACCATGGCAACTCATCCTCCAGGGTGTCCTCCAGTACCCATCCATTAGCCCTCATCACCATCAGGGATTACCCTGCCACGCAGAGCATCAAACAGCACGCGGGGGGTGTGGGGGGGGGGGGGGGGAGAAGGTAGAGTGGGAGGGGCAGGGGCTTGGACAGGGGGGAGGAGCTGGAAGATGGGGAGGTCATAGGAGAGGGGACGGGCTGGAAGAGAGGGGAGTGGGACTGGGGCTTGGGGAAAAGATGAAATAGCACCATTTTGGGTGTCTGGTGTTTTCCCCGCCACATTCTCCCCGCCGACAATGTCCTTGCCGCAATCTCCTCACCACTATGTCCCTGCCATACATTCTCCCTGCTCAACATTCCCCCTGCCAAGCAACCTCCCCGCCGACATTTTCCCCACCATTAATTCCTGTTTAATTATCATCCAAGCATTATGACATCATGTTCATACCTTGATTTAAAGTAGGGATCTTATCGAATGGCTAAAATACATAATGTACAGTGATATACATAACAGATTAATGCACTCACTAGCCACCGATTTTCAAGCCTTACTTGGCATCAATTGAATACAAAACAAAATTGTGTATTTGTGATCCGTTTTAGGAAAATGAGTCATAAGCCGCAAAAAATGGATTTTGAGATATCACCATATTTGAAAAGAGGAGATCAAGCCGATTCCAATGATAGTAAACAGTATAATAAAATAATAAGTATTTCTAGATTTTAAGTTAGATATTTTCGTTTTTAAAAAAAAAAGTTTCCAATATTTCTGGGGGTTAATAAACAGTAAAATAACTAAATGTAGTCCATATGAGGACCTTTAAAACGAAAGGATATATTGCATAGATTGTCCTGGCATTTGATACATCGATTGACATACCTACAAGTGACACACTCTCCAAAAATCAGAACATTCCAATAATGTGATCTTGTGAAAAAAACACTTTGAAAAATATCAATTTTGCGACTTATGACTCATTTTCCTGAAACACATTGTGTGAAGAGAATTAGAAGAAAATAAAAACCATTTACAATTCCACCCAATACTATTCTTTTAATTCATTCACTTTGCTGCATTTCACATGATGATTTTTATGGTTGATTCCCACTCCACTGGTACAAATAAATTTCAATGGTGAGATTTCTTGTGTATATATGAGAATTTCAGCAAAAGTTCATCATTTGTTGGCTTTTATGTGAATTAAGATTTAATGATTCATTGGTGGGGAATATGGAGGGCGGGGAGGTCGTTTGGCAAGGAGATTGTTTGGCGGGGAGATTGGCAGGGAGATTGTTTGGCGGGGAGATTGGCAGGGAGATTGTTTGGCGGGGTGGTTTTGGCGGGAAAATTGCGGCGGGGATATTGTCGGCGGGGAGAATATTGGCAGGGGAATGACCTAGAACCCAATTTGGGCTTTTCTGGGTTTTCTGGGTGTTCATTCTTGTCTAATTCATTTTTTTAAAAAAATGATGTCACATTCGTTCTCCAACACATCAGGTTCCATGTAAGGGATACTACAGTAGAGCATCTGTGACTGTGTTGTCAAGTCTTGCTGTGTCCTTCTGTTGTTAGCTTCAACATATATATGATTATATGTGAGTCTAAGGGTTGTTCCTATGAGACACTTGTGCTCATCTCCCTATGTGGGTCAGATTTTCAGAAAATGCACAATCCACAGTTTTTCACATATCTCAAATTCTGATAAATTAGTGTGAAAAATAATAAATACTGACAATATCTGAGTGTATTCCGTATTGTATTCATTCAATAAATCTGTTATGTTGAACTGTACTTTGAACCTGATTTTCGTCTTAAATTTTGATTATTCAAGAGAATTGGTGAAGGCGAATTGTACATTTTCTAAAAATCTTGCCCATGTGTGAGTGCCCCCCACAGACACCAGGAGTGAGTGCAGTGAGTGATGGCGGCTCAGCCAGCACCACAGCAAGGCTTAGACCCTGGGCCTAACTCCAGGCTTACCACCAGGCTGATGTACACTGAATCATGCTATGGGGGCCACATTACTCCTACTTTAGTTACATTAAATGGAAGCTGAACATCAAAGCATTTTACACATAACAGTTTGTTGTAGAATGTTACTTTTCTACACCCTTAATGTAAAATCATGCTGTACTGCTTGATTACACATGATGTGAACAGTCACGCTGTATCGCTCGACTGTGCCTACTGGCTTATTAATTAAATAAAATTAATTATTGGTTCCTTAATTTTAGTCGTTCCACTTCTAAGTCAACTTTTAGTTAGTTATAGCCTGTCTTCTAGTCTCTAAATGCTGGTAACTACTGGAAGAAATAGAATTGGACTGAAAAATCAACAACACTAGATATGTGTCTATATTTGATATTGCCTTGATTCAAACAGTCTGTTAGGTTACATTGAACAGTAATTTAAACATTATTTGCGTCTCAAATTTGGGTTATTTGAGAGACATGGTGTAGGTGAATTGTACATTTTCTGGTAGTTTCACCCATGATGTCACACACTGCTCCTCTTTTACCAAGGTGCAAAGAGTAAACTTCCTCCTCCTGATTCTGTATCACTACCAACTTGTTGTTGACTAGTTAGGTTGACAGCCTTGCCTGCATTACCATGGAGAGCCATTTATATACTTGTATACTTATGAATAGCGAGTAACCTGGGAATATATGCTATTCTTCCAATTTAAATAGTTCTAGCATTTGCTTCTTCTTTTGAGTTCATTCCTCGTATGCAATAATCTTTTAGTCAATTTCTAGTATTTTGCCTCCCCCTGTAGAGACGGAGAAGACAGTTTATAAGGTAGACCTGGGAGTATCTTAGCATATTCAGGAGGATCAGTCATGTGTTAATAAATGGCTTTCCATACGTGGGTCAGGTTCTCAGAAAATGTACAATTCAACTTCACCAATCCTCTCAAATAACCCAAATTTCAGACAAACATTAATTCCTAGAATCAATGCAATGCCGAATATACTCGAATTTACCTAGTATTGACCACATTGCAGCGTAATTTAGCAGAATTTACTAAATGTGTAGAGCTGCCAATTGTACATTTTCTGAAAATCTGACCCATATAACAGATAGTGGACACTAACTGGTTACTGTTTAGCACACACTGACCAGAGCTGACTGGTAGTTAACGTTTGAGCCCATTTGAGTGCAATACATGTGGCAATATGGAGGCACCCAGGGCAGACCCTGGGTACAGCGGGTAAGACATTACTTGATTGATTCTGACAATATCATTACCCTGAAACCAGTATTATAATGCAAGAACCCAGTTATCAACCATAAATGAACTGTATGACCTGCCATTATTGCAGCCGAGAGCTTTACTTTAAAACTAGGAAAGCGATATGTTTCCTGAGCAGGGCCGCTTGTGGAGATACCGCAGATGGAATCCCTCCACAGTTCATTCCATTCAACTCTTTTAATTTTATTTTTTTTTCATTTTTTTTTTACATTCAACTCTTGTGACTTCCTCTGTCTGTTCAGGCGTGTCTATACAATGATAATATCACAGGCAATGCTACAACCATGTCATACGCCTAGATTATTATTGATAATGAATATTAAATATTTGTTAATACACCATCAGTCACTACAGCAGGTGTAGCCTTGGCCTCAGCTATTAATCACATGCAGGTGCAGCTATGATTGTTAAAGGTAAATAAAAAAAAAGGTAAATTCTTTAAACTTTGGATTTAGAAAGAACATGGTTGGGGAAACCCAAAAAGCCCCAAAAAACAACATGTCATTGGATTAGTTTTTATTTTAGGGACCACTGAAATTTATTACTGTTTACTATAGAAGTCTATGGAAAAACGGGTATTTTCTGCATTTTCCCCAATAGCATATGATTGAATCATACGATTTTCTTTTAAATCTGCATATACATTGCTAACATGTTATTCTACCCTCCCAATCAAAAAAAATAAGGGGTCATTGAACAAAAAAAAAAGTTATTCAGCTAAACTTTCATCCCAATGAGTTTCCCCATTGAAATCAATAGTGAAGGGAAGTAAACTTTACTCATCCCTAACACACAAAATAATATGATAACATCCAGCTTTTTTGGCATCTTGTATTCCCCCAACCATGTTCTTTCTAAATACAAAGTTTGAACAAAATATATTGAATTATATTGTTTCATGCATTAGTTCCTTGAATTCCCGCCTGCTGCAGTGCTGACAACGCTGGTATTTATCTTTAAGAACATGTGTGCTAAATGATGCAATTTCATTGGTCTTAAGACGTTGTGCTTAAGGTCACCATAGTCCCGCACTAAATGACCAGATGTTGCAGGATTTCCTTGGCGCAGGCTTTCCCGCTATGTATGCCCACCTCTCACTCACTACTGGGCAATTAGAGCCTTCGTTTATTGTCCTCGCTGGCCCTCTATGCCTGACGGGAAAGCCATGAGCCGAGGCCGGAGGCCAAGGCTCATGGTTCCCGTCAGGCATAGAGGGCCAGCGAGGACAATAAACAAAGGCTCTAATGGCTTTAGTACCCGTTGGTTGGGCTGTTATTATCAACTACTTCCATTACTATCACTTCTCCTGAACATTGTCAGAAAGCATTTAATTACAGTTTAGTTAAGTTGCATTCTTCTCTAACCTTACCCACTGAGGCCGGAAATTGACACGGCCATATATAGAGGGCCAGCCGGAACCTACAACTGGCCCTCTGTGCGTCAATAATGGGCGAGCTCAGACCAAGCAACGGGTACTAATGCCATAGAGAGGACGGTAACACATGCATCTCTGCAAGGTCACAGCCAGTGTGAAGGTCATACCAAGGTCGCACCAAGGTCAAATGAACCGCCTTGCCAACCTGTCAGTAGATATAGCCACCATTGTGACGCGCATACATATAGCCTCATTATCTCTATTATTGGAGAGTTCCACTAACTGGACATACTCTATTCCAGGAGAGTTCCTACTTGTGACAGAGGTTTGTCAGAAAGGTGTGGGAAGATGGCTACAGGTGGGGGCGGCAGTAATAAAGTAAGGGCAAAGCCTCAATAGGGGGTTTGTATGTGACACTGCATAGGTCTGATACATTATCCATTGGGCTGGATTATGTATGTTACTAACCTACAAATGTGATCTTGCACGGAGAAATGAATACAAATAAAAGGATGTTGGTGTTTTCTGTTTGAAAAAGAAATTTGCATTATGTGTGTCTGGACAATCACAAGCAAAGTAGCTAAATATACACCTGGGATGATACAAGACTATAGTTAACAGTCTTCCAATGATATCACATTACCGTTACCATATGAATATATTCTGCCACTTAAGTTGATGGATAACCAAAACTGTGAACACTATTCAAAAGAGACCTCAAGAATGATGTATGAGGCATGTAAGTGTGTCAGGGAGGGGAGAGGGATTGAGTGGGGATGAGTCAGGAACATATGATAGATATTCGTTTGAATAGCTTTATAAACTGTAGGAAATCTGCCACGCCCCCCACCTTTCAACTTGACCTTGTGTGAACTCTGGCTGTCGTTTGATTGGCTAAGAGAACGGTAGCGGCGCGAAATTTGAAACAAGAGCTCAGAGGCAAATAGACAGGCAAGCAAACCAGGGTGAAAAGAGAATTGTCAACCGTAATTCTTTTTCTTTTCTGGTCCTTGTTCATTTTTTGTTGAAAAAAAAATGTTTTTGGCGAAGTAATACAATGTTGCTCCCACGAGACGGATGCCATTCCACGTCTGCCTTTGTTGTTTCTTTTTGTGTTTGACTATGAGTTTATATGTAAGGCACAATGACATGTTGTCTCATGCAATCCTATTGTTACACTTGGCACGTAAGGCACATATGGTCGCATGTCTTTGGAATATCCATGACCTTGGAATACACATGACCTTGGAATAAACATAACCTTGGAATAAACATGACCTTGGAATAAACATAACCTTGGAATAAACATGACCTTGGAATAAACATAACCTTGGAATACACATGACCTTGGTATAACCATGACCTTGGAATAAACATGACCTTGGAATCAACATGACCTTGGAATACACATGACCTTGGTATAACCATGACCTTGGAATAAACATGACCTTGGAATAAACATGACCTTGGAATAACCATGACCTTGGAATACACATGACCTTGGAATAAACATGACCTTGGAATACACATGACCTTGGGATAAACAAGACCTTGGAATAAACATGACCTTGTTGGAAACTTATCTACTTGATGTCCAAAGGTCACCAAAGGTCACCATTGGTTGCCCATTGGTGGCGTATAGACAGATCATGTTCTAGACTACTGAAGGTAATCACACTTAAACTTACTCACTCTATACACTATTAGTGGCATGGATCAGCCAGAACTAGCATATGTCTCAATTAAATGGAGAATGGAGATAGTAAAAAGAGCATAACAGAGAGAAGAGAGAATATATAGCGAGGTGAGTTACTTTCACATTAGCTTGACGAAGCACTGTTTGAGTTCGTTCTGGGCGAATAGATATGGATAATACTCTTATTGACTCTTAGATGAGACTAATATCAGTCAAGATATGTTTGAATTATTTCTTTTTTTTAAAGCTTTTATTCATACTTTGTATAACAGAGTCCTCTTTTCGGTTTGTTTCACTTGCCCCTCCTTCTCTTTGGGGCATGTGTTAATATCCATCCATATCCATCTCCTCAGCTTTGAACCTGACCCACACCTGGCCTTAGTATTCGGGTGATTGGTATGTACCACTTTCATATTATCTCTCAATAAACATGAGATAATTTCATATTCCTCCTGGAATCTGCTGGCTCTATCGAGTTACTCATTTACCTCAGCCTACTAAACATGAGCGATTTATCTACACGAACCATAAACATTTTGATTCTGATATCCCTGCTCCCTGATATCAACGCATATAGCTGTGATGATTATGACGTATTTACATTGTAACGTTTGTATGAGTTGTAATAAGACAGGTGAGGTCTGTGGCAGTATAAAGCCATTGTACCTCTGGGATCATGTGATGGAGTCTCATTGGTTTATTATTTCTTCTTGTGTGTTTTTATTTCAAATCAGGTTTGCTTTTGTGCAATGCTTGGGCAGTTCATGCAACAACCCCTCTTTAGACTTCGAGGGATTATTCATATTGTCCACCTTTCAAAATTGCTAGATTATCACAAGTAAATTAGAATACATAATTGTATATGTAAAAGCATGACACTGGTCATAGGCTCTTACTCTCATACTTTTGGGACATAAGATAATAAACTAAATGATCGTATTGTCTCAGTGAGTGGTTAGAACTGCCTACAACTCTCCACAGACTACAGCTACCACAGCCGCCCTGGTTGAACCAAGTCTTCACCATGGCCACATATTGACGGGACAAGGGTAAAGTGGTGTGGGGAGGTGGGGAGGGAGATGATGTATAGAGAGTGACAGGAGAAACGTGTACATGATACAGATGGACTAGTGCTAACACATGGGAAGGGGAATAATAATAAATAGACAAAATTGACTCCCGGCTGTGTGAGAGCTGGTTATCTCCTGTGGGCTACCAATTTCGTAAGGGTGCATAGCACCCAACGAAATTGGGTAGCCCAAGGGAGCCCAGCTCCCACACTGCCAGAAGTCTTTTTTGTATTCATTATACCTCCTTCTATGTTTTTTCTGTAAAAAATTAGTGAAAATTCGATGGAAATAAGTGTCAGACAACAAACTCTCTTCGCCACTTGTTTTGTTTACGCTCTCAGTTAGCTTCACTTCCGGTCCACCTCACTCATTTTCGGGACTATTTTTCTATATAAATACGCAATAAATTCGGAATTTTACATTTGTTTATCATTATAATTATTATTATATCATTACATACAATGTATTACAAATCCTTTTTCCCTGAAAATAATTATTTTAATACAGGAAATAAGGATGCGAACACGGGCCTATTTTTTCAACAAAAATTCCACCAAAGGGCAATATGATATTTAAATACCGCCCAGAGGGTAATACGGTTTTCCAATGCTGTAGCCTATGGCTTACCATACCATCCCTCCCAGAGGTATAATAAAGTCTTGGAACGCCATAGACTACAGAATTGGTGTTTATATGTATACATAACTGTGGGCGGAAGACCATAGATAATTCTTTGTTTGATGAAAGCTTTAATAACTGACTGAGTACAAAGTTCAAATGAAATAAAAAAATATACCATTGGTAATGAAGCCTGAGTGTTAACTTACTAGATATGCCATCTCTATATTAATAAAATAAGTTTTTGGAGCCTTAAACTGCCATCTTCTCTGAAACCGCAGGCCAGATCTCCATTATATTTCACATACACATTGCCATAAACGGTGCCGATCCATTCCACTATGTTTCATGAACAAATACGGGTTGGAAATAAGATAGAAATGGGTTTACATCGAGCAACCCCATCCAGGGCCCCCAGCGCTGCCTGAAAACAAACCTATCAGTGCCCCTACACCAGATTTCTGGGTCACCCAAAGCATGGCGTCATGGACGGGCACGCTTCACTACGGGACAGGAGTTGATATATTTCCGCATATTTCCACCGAAAAGAAACATCGTCAGAGTTGAATCAGTTCATAAACTATTGTTTGTGATACTGCTATCTCTCTCTGTTTTTAAAACATTTAAACCTGAGAAAAGGAATGAAAGTGATTCGAAAATAGTTATGGTAATCCACGCTGCTGCTTAGGAAATGTACATGTATGAGTGATCATGTGAAAACGTCCTGTCTAATTAAAGTGGGAGAGGGAGCAGGAATGAGAGCGGGAGAGGGAGCAGGACAGGGACAGGGACAGGCAACACAACACAAGGGTGACCAAAAAAACATCTAAAAAGGGTTCCATTTGTGGTATAAATGTTGATACACATAATAAGTTATAGAGACAACTTGAAAGAAAGATTGTGGGAGAGGGAACAAGGAGAGATGAGAATGTGGGCCCCACTGTCCCACTAGCAAATCATGTGCCTAGCACGGGTATTTGCTGGTTAAATTTAATAAAATTGTCATGATTATGCTGCTGCAAATATTGGGAAACATATACAAGAATAACAAATTATTTCATGGATGCATTTCTCAGGAAAACACATATCAGGAGTGAGTTACTGAGAACAGATTGTAAACGCAATGATTCCTGTCTCCTGATCACTATGTGTGAGTTCTTGCAATTTAGCAGAGTAGAGCCTTTGAGGGAGAGAGAAGAGAGGAGAGAGAGGAGAGGGAAAGGGAAATGGAGAGATAAGTGAGGAGAGAAAGAGGGAAGGGGAAAAGGAGAAAACAGAGAGAGGAAAGAGAGACAGGAGAGAGAGTGTGAAGTAGAGCAGTAATTTAGCAGAGTAGGGCTTTAAGGGAGAGATTATGAGAGGAAGAACCAATGGATTAAACCAGTGCAGTGAGCAGTTACACATTACACACCTAGGGACAGGAGACAAGTGAGCAGCTCTATAAGGTAGGAATAAACACCCAGACTCAGTAGGAGCAGCTCTATAAGGTAGGAATAAACACCCAGCCTCAGTAGTGTGGTTTATGGACCTCTATATCATAATGTCTGCCCCAGGCTATACTGGCATAAACACAGCACAGTGGGGAGCACATATATGGAGGAGTTATAGCACCAGGGGTGGGTGGGTGAGGGAGTAGGTGTGGTGACAGCGAGGGGGGCAGAGAGAGTGTGAGAGGAGTGAGGTGAGAGAGGGAAAGGGAGGGAAAGGGAGGGAAAGGGAGGGAAAGAGAGGGAAAGGGAGGGGAAGGAAAAGAGGCAGAGCAGAACGGGGATACAGGGGGGACAGGAGAGGAGGAGAGAGTGTGGAGAGACGAAGGGAGGAGAGTGGAGAGAGAGGAGAGAGGAGGGGAGAGAGAGAAGGGGAAGAGAGAGTAGAGAGAGGGGAGAAGGAAAGAGAAGAAATGTGGGTGAGAGGAAAGAGGGGAGAGAGATGAGTCAGAGGAGAAAGAAAGGGGAGAGGGAGGGACTGTGAAGGGAGGGCGAGAAAGTAGAGAGAGTAAAATAGGAGATAGAGAGGACAGAAAGAGGGAGAAAAGTAAAGGGCGGGTGAGGGTGGAGGGGGAGAGAGGGAGAGAGAAGAGAGAGGGAAAGATAAGAGAGGAGAGAGGGAGTAAAAGGAGACGGAGTGAGGGCATAAGTAGACAGGGAGGAAGGAAAGGAGTAACAGGAAGGGGGAACAATGGCAGAAAGAAGAGGGACAAAGGAGAGAGAGAACGATGGAAGAGTGAGGAGAGAGCGGTGAGTTGTCACTAAGACAGCAGTATAACAGGGGGACAATGAGGAGCAGGAGATGGGAGAGGGATCACATATAAGCCCCCCTGACCCACTCACCCCTCTATCCCAACTCCCCCCTGACACACTCATCCCCATCACCCTAGTGTCTAACCCTACCCCACCCCCTGACACACTCATCCCTCTCTCCCGGGTGTCTAACCCTACCCCACCCCCTGACACACTCATCCCCATCTCCCCTGTGTCTAACCCTACCCCTCCCCCTGACACACTCATCCCTCTCTCCCGGGTGTCTAACCCTACCCCACCCCCTGACACACTCATCCCCATCTCCCCTGTGTCTAACCCTACCCCTCCCCCTGACACACTCATCCCTCTCTCCCGGGTGTCTAACCCTACCCCACCCCCTGACATACTCATCCCTCTCTCCCGGGTGTCTAACCCTACCCCACCCCCTGACACACTCATCCCTCTCTCCCGGGTGTCTAACCCTACCCCACCCCCTGACACACTCATCCCTCTCTCCCGGGTGTCTAACCCTACCCCACCCCCTGACACACTCATCCCTCTCTCCCGGGTGTCTAACCCTACCCCACCCCCTGACACACTCATCCCCATCTCTAACCCTCTGCCTCCCACCTGACATATCTCATTACACGGCAGGCTTTACACCGTGGCTCATAACTCCATGGCGGCCAGGCTATATATAGCAGGCTATTGTTGGGCGGGGATGACACGATAACCTCACTGTCTCCCTGCCACACGGCACATAGTGAGAGACTTATATCTACCAGCCGCTCACTGTGGCAATAGGGCACTTGTATGTACACCATCTTGTATCTTTTTTACATTGAATAGGGCACTTGTATGAACACCATCTTGTATCATGTTTCACATACAATAGGGGACTTGTATGTCCACCATATTGTATCATGTTTCACATACAATAGGGGACTTGTATTTTCACCATCTTGTATCATGTTTCACATACAATAGGGGACTTGTATGTCACCATATTGTATCATGTTTCACATACAATAGGGGACTTGTATGTCACCATATTGTATCATGTTTCACATACAATAGGGGACCTGTATGTCCACCATCTTGTATCATGTGTCACATACAATAGGGCACTTGTTTGAACACCATCTTGTATCTTGATTCACATACAATAGGGCACTTGTATAGTCCACCATCTTGTATCTTGATTCACATACAATAGGGCACTTGTATAGTCCACCATCTTGTATCTTGATTCACATACAAAAGGGCACTTGTAGGAACACCATCTTGTATCATGTTTCACATTCAATAGGGCACTTGTAGGAACACCATCTTGTATCATGCTTCACATACAATAGGAGACTTGTATAGCCCACCATCTTGTATCATGTTTCACAGGGAATTATAGCAAGTGTGTTTCAGAGTAAGGCACAATAATGGACTTGTATGTCCACCGTCTTGTAAATTTCACCCACGGCACTATGGGAGTTGTATGCAGAGAAAGGTTCAAGTTAATGGCCTGTACATGGGTAGTCAGGTATAGCTCCTCCCCCTAGACCTCATAGCTCCTTCCCCTGCCCCCTGACTATTGCTCTATCTTGCCGCTAGAGGGCAGTTGATCCACCAATCATATTCCATTACTGCCTGGTTCCAGCCACTCTCACCAGGGGCCACTAGTGTGCTGCAATGTGATAGGCCGCCTGGGGTCATGTGATGCCCATGTGATCCGTCACAGTGCCGCCATCTATGGTTGGGTGTCAGTATTAGCCACGAGGGGGCGCCACCAGGCAGTGTTAACTCGTCTTGCAGCTCCAGTAACTGCTACTGTGAGAAGCTCACCTTATCGCATCCAGTTTCTGCATCTCTTCACATACTTTCAGATGGAATATTAATTATTAATGAATCAATTGCAAAAATTTGAAACTGCACTTTGAATGTTTGAATGTTTATTTGAAGTCTTATTCCAATAAACATCTGCCATGCCTACTACCGGCTCAGAGGCCTAACCACCTTTCTTCCCACCACATATTTATGAATTACTTCTATTCTCCAAAATATGGGCTAATCTCCATGTCACTGTTATCTTGGATTCTGATCATGTGGGAGGGAGGGGAAGGGAGATGACCAGCAGGTCTGCAAAGGGAGGGGAGGGGTACTGATTAAGAGTGGGAGGGAGAGGGGAGGGGAGATAACCAACTGACCAGGACAAGGTGACAAGATGAAGGTTGGGTATTAGTCAGGTGTGATGCTGATCACTCTAGCCTCGTATTCATCTCTTTTTAGTTCATTGTTAACCTGTGGCTGATTGGATCCTTTAACTATCAAGGTAATTAATTAGTTCAGTCAAGATAAGCCAATCAGCCCAGGCCCTGTGTTATCGCTGTAATCTATCTAGTACACAACAATAAACATGATTATAGTGTCTTGGTTTGGTTCTGGCTTTGAAACATACTTCCCTGTGTGTTGCATTGATTCATTTCTCGACCAACTGCTAACCCTGAATTTATTTTGAAGAATGACTCTGAATTCTTCCCAACCATATACACAATTGGAAGTATAGCTGTTGTAAATATTACTGAAAATACAATTATTGTGATACAAGTATAATGTACAATAAATGCAGATAAGTACAAGCAATGAAGTGAATGGTTCTCCTCTAGATATGTGTGACTTAGATTAACTAATAAAGATGATTTGTCAACACGAGTGAGCAAAACCACCACTAACATCAGAACCATCTAACACATTGAGTAAAGAGTTCAAAGGGATTAAAGACAAACTCAGATATGGTCCTGGGTAAGACCATCCATTGCTTTTCTGTCTCTGTCTCTCTCTCCCTTCTTCTCTTTCTCTATTTCTTTGGTAAGATCCTAAACTGCCTCCCTCTCAGCTCACCCACCCATGATATAACCTTCAATGTGTTGATAAGAGCGTAAAGCAACCAATCTCACTCACTAACTCTCAGCTCTCCTGCCCTTGATATAACCATATTAAATGTGTTGATAAGGGCGTAAAGCAACCGGCAGCAACCGGCGGCAACAAGAGGAAGTGTGCTCTGAATGTAGTTCCAGATTACTACCTGCTTCTACCAACTGCATTCACAAAAAGAAAACTGAATCTGAAACATGAGAATTAAGTCTTTGAAATATGTCAGTTTTTTATGGTATAAAGATGATTTCATTTTAATTCAGCCTTTCAAACATGTCCCAAAATATACGGCAGACAACAATTCTGATCTGCCTCAACTGAGCAAATCAAGCTAACAGCTTGTCAATTTTAGGGGAAAGAGTTCTGTATTTTTTTTCAATATTTCGTCTCAAAATCAATTTTGATCAGTTAATAATAATGATAAAAAAAAATCCAGTTAATAATTAACAGAGTTGTTAGTTTGGGTTTAGTACAGATTTGTTCATTTGAATAACTTCCGTAGTTATTACTTTTTAACAACTCTATGACGATTATTAAGATCTCAGTAAATAAACCCCATTTACTCAGGTAGCTTGCCTCCAATGACCCGGAGTTTTCCCATCAAACCCACCAGTACACT
>OW804098.1:802737-905523 GCA_942159475.1 Sthenelais limicola | reverse complement strand
CGGTTGTAATACGTTGCGGGCGCCGCAGTGTGCGTTAAACTGCAGATTGAGGAACAGTTTTTCTTACAACTGGATCTGCTGACAACGTTACGCCAGGATTAGTGAATAATTGGGAATTAACCGCCAACACGTGGGTACAGCGGCTATCCCATCATGCACTCTAATCACACCAGGCAGACACACTGGTGGGTTGATGACGTCATAATGAGGGAGTTGAGCAGACGCTGGGTGGAGTAAATGAATCAATCACTGGAGTAACTCACTTATATTTCACCACACCATGGTATGCTCTTTTAGCAAAATTGACAGGATCTCTGGCCAAAAGGCAATACAAATAAATTCAAAGTAAATATGCCATATAAGTTGTTTATTAAAACTAAAATTGTCATTTCTCATGGTGAGGGAACAAACTGGAAGAACAGAATATGTTTGTGCTAATGGTCGGCCACTACTTTTAAATGTATGGCCCCATGGTGAACATATTTTCTTTTATTGAACTGAAACGTATTGCATGTTATTACACATTTCTAAACGAACACTTACTACCATGCAGCAGACATGATATTATAGCCAAGTAGACGTTCTCCTAGACTAGGTACCAGTAGTAGGTAAGTCATATATAACACTCTAGTGGCTTCTTACATTGGCTTCTCACATGGTAAGTCATATATAACACTCTAGTGGCTTCTTACTTTGGCTTCTCCCATGGTAAGTCCTAAATAACACTCTAGTGGCTTCTTACATTGGCTTCTCACATGGTAAGTCCTAAATAACACTCTAGTGGCTTCTTACATTGGCTTCTCACATGGTAAGTCATATATAACACTCTAGTGGCTTCTCACATGGTAAGTCATATATAACACTCTAGTGGCTTCTCACATGGTAAGTCATATATAACACACTAGTGGCCTCTTACATTGGCTTCTCATATGGTAAGTCCTAAATAACACTCTAGTGGCTTCTTACATTGGCTTCTGACATGGTAAGTCATAAATAACACTCTAGTGGTTTCTTTCATTGGCTTCTCACATGGTCAGTCATATATAACACTCTAGTGGCTTCTTACATTGGCTTCTCACATGGTCAGTCATATATAACATTCTAGTGGCTTCTTACATTGGCTTCTCACATGGTAAGTCATATATAACACTCTAGTGGCTTCTTACATTGGCTTCTCACATGGTAAGTCATATATAACACTCTAGTGGCTTCTTACATTGGCTTCTCACCTGGTAAGTCAAATATAACACTCTAGTGGCTTCTTACATTGGCTTCTCACATGGTAAGTCATATATAACACTCTAGTGGCTTCTTACATTGGCTTCTCACATGGTAAGTCAAATATAACACTCTAGTGGCTTCTTACATTGGCTTCTCACATGGTAAGGCATATATAACACTCTTGTGGCTTCTCACATGGTAAGGCATATATAACACTCTAGTGGCTTCTCACATGGTAAGTCATATATAACACTCTAGTGGCTTCTTACATTGGCTTCTCACATGGTAAGGCATATATAACACTCTCGTGGCTTCTCACATGGTAAGTCATATATAACACTCTAGTGGCTTCTTACATTGGCTTCTCACATGGTAAGTCATATATAACACTCTAGTGGCTTCTTACATTGGCTTCTCACATGGTAAGTCATCAGTCATTAGTTGTCTAGATTCATTATTTTAATTTCTTTTTCAGAAATGCATGTGCCACGCCCCATAGGCCTAACCACTTTTCTTCCCGCCATACACTCATGAACTTCCTTTCATCCTCCAAAACAATCACCTAGGTTCCAGCCACTGCGATCTTAAAGTCTCATAATATGGGAAGTAAGGGGAAGGGAATGGTCAGCAGGTCAGGAAGTGGAGGGGTATAACAGACTGACCAGGACACGGTGACAAGGTATGGATTGGGATTGGTCAGGTGTAATGTTGGTCAATCTGGCCTCGTATCCAACTCATTTAATTTGGTGTTAACCTGTGGCTGATTGGATCCTTCAACTTGTTTAGTTGTGAGTCAAGAAATCAAGGCTTGGTTGGTAGAATAATCAACCTTTAATTCAGGAGAAAAACTCTGCTTATATCCTCGCCCGGCCGGCCTCATTTCCCCCCTCCTACCCCCTCATTGGCTGAGCCCCTCTCGTCTCCTTGGGTTTATTTATTATACCAGGAGGGAGGGGAGGTAGGAGGCACTAATCATTCTCATTAAATGATGAAGGTATAATGATACCGAAACGTTGATCACCCCTAAATGAATAAAACCTCATTCATAAACTAATAACTGTGTCCTACTTGTGTTCAGAGTCGTCTCAATCTCTCTGAAATTCTCATTAAATATTACAAGCAGAAGCTTGAAGCTCTAGACAGAAATGGGAAAATTCCTACAAAGTGGTCTTGGTAATGAAACACTTATAATGGTTACAAACATGACTCATTATAACACACAATGTTTCACCTCCCTGAAACACTGACAGATTATAAACTACGGATCTTTGTATAGCATTTTACTTGCAATGACTTTACTTCTTAATTTACAACTCCTTCCTCCCATTATCTACTGAGGGTTCTTTACTATGTAGTGGAATGGACTGTAAGTGTGAAAGCTGTACATCCATAGGAAGACACCGGGAGGTATGGCACCATATCCCGGCATGCACCAGGCATGATGGATTGTGGGATATTAGGGGCTAAATAGTGATTTACTACTGATGGGATTGCTTCCTGTAATATATCAGCTCAAGTGGGTATCTGGGGTAGAGGGGGAGTGAGGGGGTAGAGGATGGTAGAGCGGGGAGTAGAGGTGGATAGAGAGGGGTAGAGATGGGGTAGAGAGGGGTAGAGACGGGGTAGAGGGGGTAGAGGAGGGTACTGGGAGTAGAAGGGCAAGAAAGGATAGAGGGGGTAGAGACATAAAGGGTGTTTAGAGGGGGCTTGGTGGGGGGTAGAGAAGAGTAGAGGGGGTGTGGTGGGGGTAGAAGTGGGTAAAGGGGGTAGATGGTTTACAGGAGGTTAAAAGGGTAAGGGGGTAAAGAGGTACAGGGGATAGTGGAGGTAGGGGTGTAGAGGGGATAGAGGGATAGAGGAGGTAGGGGTGTAGAGGGGATAGAGGAGGTAGGGGTGTAGAGGGGATAGAGGAGGTAGGGGTGTACAGGGATAGAGGGATAGAGGAGGTAGGGGTGTACAGGGGATAGAGGGATAGAGGAGGTAGGGGTGTACAGGGATAGAGGGATAGAGGAGGTAGGGGTGTACAGGGATAGAGGGATAGAGGAGGTAGGGGTGTAGAGGGATAGAGGGATAGAGGAGGTAGGGGTGTAGAGGGGATAGAGGGATAGAGGAGGTAGGGGTGTAGAGGGGATAGAGGAGGTAGGGGTGTAGAAGGGATAGAGGGATAGAGGAGGTAGGGGTGTAGAGGGATAGAGGGATAGAGGAGGTAGGGGTGTACAGGGATAGAGGGATAGAGGAGGTAGGGGTGTAGAGGGGATAGAGGAGGTAGGGGTGTAGAGGGGATAGAGGGATAGAGGAGGTAGGGGTGTAGAGGGATAGAGGGATAGAGGAGGTAGGAGTGTACAGGGGATAGAGGGATAGAGGAGGTAGGGGTGTGCAGGGGATAGAGGGATAGAGGAGGTAGGGGTGTACAGGGATAGAGGGATAGAGGAGGTAGGGGTGTACAGGGATAGAGGAGGTAGGGGTATAGAGGAGGTAGGGGTGTAGAGGGATAGAGGAGGTAGGGGTGTACAGGGATAGAGGAGGTAGGGGTGTAGAGGGGATAGAGGAGGTAGGGGTGTACAGGGATAGAGGGATAGAGGAGGTAGGGGTGTAGAGGGAATAGAGGGATAGAGGAGGTAGGGGTGTAGAGGGGATAGAGGGATAGAGGAGGCAGGGGTGTAGAGGGGATAGAGGGATAGAGGAGGTAGGGGTGTAGAGGGGATAGAGGGATAGAGGAGGTAGGGGTGTAGAGGGGATAGAGGGATAGAGGAGGTAGGGGTGTAGAGGGGATAGAGGGATAGAGGAGGTAGGGGTGTAGAGGGATAGAGGGATAGAGGAGGTAGGGGTGTAGAGGGGATAGAGGGATAGAGGAGGTAGGGGTGTAGAGGGGATAGAGGGATAAAGGAGGTAGGGGTGTAGAGGGGATAGAGGGATAGAGGAGGTAGGGGTGTAGAGGGGATAGAGGGATAGAGGAGGTAGGGGTGTAGAGGGAATAGAGGGATAGAGGAGGCAGGGGTGTAGAGGGGATAGAGGGATAGAGGAGGTAGGGGTGTAGAGGGGATAGAGGGATAGAGGAGGTAGGGGTGTAGAGGGGATAGAGGGATAGAGGAGGTAGGGGTGTAGAGGGGATAGAGGGATAGAGGAGGTAGGGGTGTAGAGGGGTAGAGGGATAGAGGAGGTAGGGGTGTAGAGGGGATAGAGGGATAGAGGAGGTAGGGGTGTAGAGGGATAGAGGAGGTAGGGGTATAGAGGAGGTAGGGGTGTAGAGGGGATAGAGGGATAGAGGAGGTAGGGGTGTAGAGGGAATAGAGGGATAGAGGAGGTAGGGGTGTAGAGGGGATAGAGGGATAGAGGAGGTAGGGGTGTAGAGGGATAGAGGGATAGAGGAGGCAGGGGTGTAGAGGGGATAGAGGGATAGAGGAGGTAGGGGTGTAGAGGGGATAGAGGGATAGAGGAGGTAGGGGTGTAGAGGGGATAGAGGGATAGAGGAGGTAGGGGTGTAGAGGGATAGAGGGATAGAGGAGGCAGGGGTGTAGAGGGGATAGAGGGATAGAGGAGGTAGGGGTGTAGAGGGGATAGAGGGATAGAGGAGGTAGGGGTGTAGAGGGGATAGAGGGATAGAGGAGGCAGGGGTGTAGAGGGGATAGAGGGATAGAGGAGGTAGGGGTGTAGAGGGGATAGAGGGATAGAGGAGGTAGGGGTGTAGAGGGGATAGAGGGATAGAGGAGGTAGGGGTGTAGAGGGGATAGAGGGATAGAGGAGGTAGGGGTGTAGAGGGATAGAGGGATAGAGGAGGTAGGGGTGTAGAGCGATAGAGGGATAGAGGAGGTAGGGGTGTAGAGAGATAGAGGAGGTAGGGGGATAGAGGGATAGAGGAGGTAGGGGTGTAGAGGGATAGAGGGATAGAGGAGGTAGGGGTGTAGAGGGATAGAGGGATAGAGGAGGTAGGGGTGTAGAGGGGATAGAGGAGGTAGGGGTGTAGAGCGATAGAGGGATAGAGGAGGTAGGGGTGTAGAGAGATAGAGGAGGTAGGGGGATAGAGGGATAGAGGAGGTAGGGGTGTACAGGGATAGAGGGATAGAGGAGGTAGGGGTGTAGAGGGATAGAGGGATAGAGGAGGTAGGGGTGTAGAGCGATAGAGGGATAGAGGAGGTAGGGGTGTAGAGGGATAGAGGGATAGAGGAGGTAGGGGTGTAGAGGGATAGAGGGATAGAGGAGGTAGGGGTGTAGAGGGGATAGAGGGATAGAGGAGGTAGGGGTGTAGAGGGGATAGAGGGATAGAGGAGGTAGGGGTGTAGAGGGGATAGAGGGATAGAGGAGGTAGGGGTGTAGAGGGGATAGAGGGATAGAGGAGGTAGGGGTGTAGAGGGGATAGAGGGATAGAGGAGGTAGGGGTGTAGAGCGATAGAGGGATAGAGGAGGTAGGGGTGTAGAGGGATAGAGGGATAGAGGAGGTAGGGGTGTAGAGGGGATAGAGGGATAGAGGAGGTAGGGGTGTAGAGGGATAGAGGGATAGAGGAGGTAGGGGTGTAGAGCGATAGAGGGATAGAGGAGGTAGGGGTGTAGAGAGATAGAGGAGGTAGGGGGATAGAGGGATAGAGGAGGTAGGGGTGTAGAGGGATAGAGGGATAGAGGAGGTAGGGGTGTAGAGGGGATAGAGGGATAGAGGAGGTAGGGGTGTAGAGCGATAGAGGGATAGAGGAGGTAGGGGTGTAGAGGGGATAGAGGGATAGAGGAGGTAGGGGTGTACAGGGATAGAGGGATAGAGGAGGTAGGGGTGTAGAGGGGATAGAGGGATAGAGGAGGTAGGGGTGTAGAGGGATAGAGGGATAGAGGAGGTAGGGGTGTAGAGCGATAGAGGGATAGAGGAGGTAGGGGTGTAGAGGGATAGAGGGATAGAGGAGGTAGGGGTGTACAGGGATAGAGGGATAGAGGAGGTAGGGGTGTAGAGCGATAGAGGGATAGAGGAGGTAGGGGTGTAGAGAGATAGAGGAGGTAGGGGGATAGAGGGATAGAGGAGGTAGGGGTGTAGAGGGATAGAGGGATAGAGGAGGTAGGGGTGTAGAGGGATAGAGGAGGTAGGGGTGTAGAGGGAATAGAGAGATAGAGGAGGTAGGGGTGTAGAGGGGATAGAGGGATAGAGGAGGTAGGGGTGTAGAGGGATAGAGGGATAGAGGAGGTAGGGGTGTAGAGGGGATAGAGGAGGTAGGGGTGTAGAGGGATAGAGGATGTAGGGGTGTAGAGGAGATAGAGGGATAGAGGAGGTAGGGGTGTAGAGGGATAGAGGAGGTAGGGGTGTAGAGGGAATAGAGAGATAGAGGGATAGAGGAGGTAGGGGTGTAGAGGGGATAGAGGGGGTAGAGGGGTAGCATAAGTGAGGTAGAGGTATATAAACATCATACTGTATCAGACCTATATAGGTCCACATAATACCAAGGTGACATGTTGTCAAGGTAACGCACCCCTACACTAGTGTGACCCAGGGTTGCATGTGTGGGTGCAATAAGGACGGGAGCTGAAGGCTCTGTGTGCAATCACTCACTCATCCATCTTCCATACTTAGTGTGAGGCTTGAGGATGGATGGATGGATGCTCCAGTGGGGCTAATGTGGAAGTGGCTTGTAACAAACCATGCATAAGGGGGTTTGTACATCTTAGTTTTCATATAGTTAGTGGGTGCTTTATTTTCGTCCAATATATAGTTAGTGGTTGCTTTTTAATTATCTGTTAGGTAATATTATTTTTAAATCTAGTGTGTGCATTTACCGGTTCAGTGTGTGCATTTATCAATTTGGTGAGTGAATTTATTAATTTTGTCCCAGTATTTAATAATTTGCTCAGTGTTTTTTTTCAATTTGGTCGCTACATTTTAATTTGGTGTCATAGTTTTACTTTGGCCTTGATGTTTTTTCGTATTTGATCTCCGTAATTAATTTTCAATTATGATGGACGAACGTGAATAAACACCATGAAGGAAGTGAGTAGTTTTTTTTTTTTTTTTTATTGATTTCTCAACGTTTCGATCTGATCGATCTTCTTCAGGAGAATGGTACAGTGCTGGGTTTGTAAGTTGTTTATATAGTGTTGTGGTGAAGGATCTGGGGAACGTAGCACTGTGATTGGAAGGTGTAGTATGTCTGAGTGTAGTATGTTCGGTGTAGGATGTGGATGGATAGTGTGAAGGATTTTGGAAATGTGATAGTGAGTGTGTGTCTTTGTGCTGAGTGGTGTGAGAGAGAAAAAATGTGTGTATATAATACAATTAAATTGAAGATTTGATTGATTTGATTCGATTCGACTTTTCAATTATGTCTGTTAGTAGAGGCATGTCAATCTGAATGTGAAATGTTGTCCAATACAATTGATTTGAACAAATGAAATAAAAATAAGCTTTGAATTAGGAATAGAACAATGGAATGTAGAACAGGACCAGCCTACAACCCTTCCCACCAGGTGGCAGTTATTCACTTGTTGATTCACATAACCACTAGATGGCAGCTCTGTATGGTAGAGAATCTGCAGATATTCACAAGGATCAGTCAAATATATTACTTCACCTGTTTCTACCATTTCAGACCATCAATATTACAAGCTCTTTTATTGTTGTTATGGTTCATTGCCCCATCTCCCACCAGGCATGCCTATATAAGTGTGTTCTAGGGTTAATAATAAATCGCCCCAATGCTAACCCTATGCAGCATGTTTACTTCTGGTCCACACATCAGGACAACTATGTGACTAATTCACACTGCACCGCCATGACACATACACGCCCTACTGTTTGTCTATTGGCAAATTTTGCGACCTTGTGCCCATAGCATAGTTATTTAAAATATCAATGGAAAGATATCTATGCAACCTATACGACTGAAGTTATCAATATTTACTTGTACACCTGCCTTTATATGTATACACTTTTGTACACATTCTTTGTACCTTGTACTTTATCTTGTATTGTGTATTCTGTACCTGATAATTTACTCAACTGGTATAACCTAGTACCATTATTTCTATCAGTATGTAATAAAAAATGTAAGGGGTGTTCGGAAGAGCAGTGACAGTCACAGACAATATTCCTTTTCTATTCTTTTATTTAATTTGTATGACAACGATTGTATGTGAAATGGAAATATATAATTATTTATAATTATTAATGTATTATGTACAATATTATAATTATTATAATAATAATTATAATAATATCATCTGTTTCTTTCATCATTGCCGAGGGTTGTTATAAAAGCTTAGCCTAAAGCTGTCATATATTGAACTAAAAGTCAGAAATTGTATTGAAGAATGTTTATTGTCATAATCATGGGTACATCAATCTGCTACATGACTCACATCCTTATCCTAAGTAGCCCGGACAATATAACAGTGTAACATTTTTACCAGCATTTTATGGGTCAGATTTTCAGAAAATGTACAATTGGCAGCTCTACACATTTAGGAAATTTAGCTAAACTAGGCTGAAAAATGATGAATATGGGGTATATCTGAGTATATTTGGTATCGCATTGATTTAAAGTATCAGTTCTGTTATGTTAAACTGCTTTTTGAAGCTCATTTTTGTCTTAAATCAGTATTATTTGAGAGGATTGGTGAAGGTGAAGTGTACATTTTCTGAGAATCTGACCGTTATAGGATTAATATCTTCATCAAATCTCTCATGTTTATAATCATTAAGTTGTTTAAATATCTCCATCAAATCTCTCGCTTTCAATTTTCTATCTGTATACGGTGACATAATTTGTACATAACATGACATTTAATCATTATAATCATGTTTTAATTTGAGAAGGTTTAATGTATTCTCAATTTCATTATGAAGGCATGACTATGTACACGGGTCAGCTAACCATGTGAGGTTTTACAGGAAAATGAATCACAAGTCGCAAAATCTGGATTTTATGATATCATCATATTTGAAAAGTTGAGATCAAGCCGATTCCAATGGCTGTAAACAGTAAACTAAACATGTAATATCTGAGTCATATTTTCACAAAATGTACAATTGGCAGCTCTACATATTTAGTAATTTCTGCTGTATCCTGCATAAAAATGATAAATTCTGAGTATATCTCAGTACATTCGCATTTATTCAAAGTATCTGTCCTGTTATGTTAAACTGAATTTTGAAGCTCATTTCTGTCTTAAATGTGGGTTATTTCACAGGATTGGTGAAGGTGAATTGTACATTTTCTGTTAATCTTACCCATGTATTTCTAAATGTGTGTACATTATAACAGTGCTTGCCATATCTTTATTGTCAATCACGAGTAAAGTAATGTACACTTTAGGGTTACATCAGACAGTTATAGATACATTCAATACACAGGCCGGAGATTTGAACAATGTTGGCACATTTTCAGAAAATGTACAATTGGCAGCTCTACACATTAAGGAAATCCTCCTAAATTAGGCTGAACAATAAAGAATACCGGGTGTATCTGAGTATATTTGGTATCACATTGACTCAAAGTATCAGTTCTGTGATGTTAAACTGCATTTTGAAGGTAATTTTTGTCTTAAATTTGGGTTATTTTAGAGGCGTGGTGAAGACGAATTGTACATTTTCTGAAAATCTGACCCATGTATTCATGCTACTAACAACAATAAATAACAACCTTCAATATGAAAACATTCTAAAAAATGAAATTAAATATATTTGAAGAATATGATTTCTGCGACTTGTGACTCATTTCTAGAACATGTCACATCTGACAATCATGATTTACTAGGATTATTTCAGCTTACATCACATTTATTCACAAGCTCTTCAATCTAGTCTCATCAACCTCAACACATTGGAACCACCATGAAATAATACGGACACAATGTGTGACTGACTCTATGCTGTATGTTCACAGGTTAATATATGTACAATACATGGCTACTACACAATTTGATGAGTTTCAGAAAAATGATTCATAAGTCGCAAAATGGACATTTTTCAAAGTGATTCATTTATAAGATAACTTCTTAAGAATATTCTATTATTTGGGGTACTTGATGCTACATTAATACATATACGGAATGTCAAGGCAATGTATTAAATATATCTATGTATTTCTAAGGTCATATTATGGAGTATATTTAGGTACTTTATTAGTAATTATCCACCTAAAATATCGATACTTTTTTTTCAAAAATAGATCTATCAAACTTATAATATAGAAACACTACTCAGATGTCGTTGATGTTTACTATCATTAGAATTAGCTTGAGCTCATCTATTTAGATATGATATCTCAAAATCAATTTTTTGCGACTTATGATTATTTTACTGTAACACATCACAAAGGTCTTTTTTCATTCATCCATTGGTCAAATGCATTTGATTATTTCTGTTGTTTTTTTTTATTTAAAATATCTCGGACATTTAAGAAACATTCTAAATCATTTTTTTGTGATTTATGACTCATTTTTTGTGACACAATAATTACAAAACAAAAGTTTCAGTGATGATTATTGACACTAGAGGATACTCACACACTCATTGATACATTACAACACATGGTAATAATAATAATATTTGATCCGTTTTAGGAAAATGAGTCATAAGTCGCAAAAATTGGGTTTTGTGATATAATCATACTTGAAAAGATGAGACCAAGGGGATTCCAATGAATATAAACATTAAGGGCATCTAATAAGTATTTCTATATTTTAAGTTTGATATTTTTATGTCTGACAAAAATGTTTTCAATATTTTCGGTGGACATTTATTATTAAGGTAGCTAAATAAACTCTGTGGGATGATCCTATAAATGCATGACAATATTTGATACACTGTCTTGCAATTTGGTACCTGTATTCATACTTCATTCAGTATTAGTCACACCAAAAATTAAACTGTTTTAGATAGATTTTATTATCTGTTAGCTAGATGAAGTTTATTGTCTCTGTCTCAATGGCTATGAACTACTTCTCACTTTAGCTTCAACTAAATACTCCTAGATTAGATATTAGACATTAGCCCTAAAGTTTATTTTGGACATATTAATGTAAATTTTTTTCTGGTAGCAACTAGTCAGGAACCCGCTGGAAGACCTGGAAGTTACCTTTCAGATACGGGTCTCTTTTTTGTACACCTCTCGTATAAATAAAAAATGCTTTGAATTGAATTGAATTGAAAAATGAGAACATTCCTACAAAGAGATCTTGGGAATATATCACTTTGAAAAATAACCATTTTGCGACTTATGACTTTTTTTCCTGAAACGCATCACAAATAAAGTATGATGTATGGTTGAATGAACGCGGCTGTTTACCGCCGCTGTACACACTCAGGCATTGGGTTGTCTCCAGGCAAGCATGGCAGTGTGGCTTGGGTTCAGCAGATGGTGCGGTACAGTGCCCCAGCAGGCCCAAAGTGGGGGTTATTAATCTTGTTAGTCTCAGTCAATACAAATAGCACAAGACAAAGATACAAATTAATCTCTGATTTTCTTACTGACTTCTATTTAATGTTCTAAAGAAACAAAGATCTATGCATTTTTAGAATAAAATCATTGGGTAAATACATGGTTAAACTTATTATTATCTTCCTCCCTACAAAATGCTATAAAGTGATAAGAAATTAAATGTGAAGAATAACTGGACTTTCCTTGTTTTCCCCTCAGAATTAAATTGCCACTTATGTCTCTGGAATATACACATGTCGCTAAGAATGGATTTGCCAGCAAACTTCATGGATTTGTACAAATTAGAACCTATAAGTATAGAGACCTGTGTTACTACTCCTTATTATACATCTTGTTTTTTTCAAGCTACAAAAATATAAACTCATACAAATATAATATAGCCCAGTGTCTTAGAGGTGGAGTCAGTCTGTCAGGTCAGCACCGGTCAGCACAGGTCAACACAGGTCACCTCAGGTCAACATAGGTCAACACAGGTCAATACAGTTCACTACAGGTCACCTCAGGTCAACTCATGCCATGGCAGGTCAACCCTGGCCAGCGCATGTCAACTCAGGTCAACATAGGTCAGTCAGCACAGGTCAACCCTGGTCAGTGCATATCAACTCAGGTCAACATAGGTCACAACAGGTCAACTCAGGTCAACACAGATGAACATGGGTCATCATGGGTCAGCCCAGGTCAATCCATGCCAATACAAGTAAACACAGGTCATCAAAGGTCAACGCAGATGAACACAGGTCATCAATGGTCACTGCAGGTCAACACATGTCATGGCAGGTTAACACAGCTCAACACAGATCACTGAGGTCAGTTGTGCTTGGTGCTATGGCTTCTGACTACAGGACAATATATGACCATTTGTTTCAGAGCCAGATATTATTTATTAGTTTGACACACTTTGTACACACCTACTACAGCAGTTGTTGGTTAACATTAGACTCAGGCCCTAATATTGACACATAATCCACCGACACATGAGCAGCCGCTTAGCAGAACGGAAACTGAATAATATACACATGTGTAATCATGGGGAATCCCTTGTTACAAGAGTTGGGGATTCCCTTGTTACAAGAGTTGGGGATGCCCTTGTTCTATGGGTTGGGGATTCCCTTGTTCTATGGGTTGGGGATTCCCTTGTTCCATGAGTTCGGGATTCCCTTGTTCCATGAGGTCGGGATTCCCTTGTTCCATGAGTTGGGGAATCCCTTGTTCTATGGGTTGGGGATTCCCTTGTTCCATGAGTTGGGGATTTCCTTGTTCCATGAGTTGGGGATTCCCTTGTTCCATGAGTTGGGGATTCCCTTGTTACAAGAGTTGGGGATTCCCTTGTTCCATGTGTTGGGGATTCCCTTGTTCCATGAGTTGGGGATTCCCTTGTTCCATGAGTTGGGGAATCCCTTGTTCTATGGGTTGGGGATTCCCTTGCTCTATCGGTTGGGGATTCCCTTGTTCCATGAGTTGGGGATTCCCTTGTTCCACGAGTTGGGGCTTTCCCTGTCCTATGGGTTGGGGATATACTCGTTCCATTAGTGGGGGATTCCTTGATTATATGACATGCATGTTATAAGAGTGATTTAGTCTGGAACTGTCTGGCAAACTTGGGAATGTATAGGTAGAGAATTCAGCTAGCTGTCGTTTGATTCCCAGACTACTATAGTTAGGAATCCCCTGCTGTTTAAAATTGGGGATTCCCACGTATAATGTTGGGGATTCCCCTGTATGTACTGTTTGAGATTCCCCTACATATAATGTTGGGGATTCCCCTGTATATAACGTTGGGGATACCCCTGTATATAGTGTTGGGGATTCCCCTGTATATAACGTTGGGGATACCCCTATATATAGTGTTGGGGATTCCCCTGTATATAACGTTGGGGATTCCCCTATATATAGTGTTGGGGATCCCATGTATAATGTTGGAGATCCCCTGTATCTACTGTTTGGGGATCCCCTGTATATAGTGCTGAGATTCCCCTACATATAATGTTGGGGATTCCCCTGTATATAACGTTGGGGATACCCCTGTATATAGCGTTGGGGATTCCCCTGTATATAACGTTGGGGATACCCCTATATATAGTGTTGGGGATTCCCCTGTATATAACGTTGGGGATTCCCCTATATATAGTGTTGGGGATCCCATGTATAATGTTGGGGATCCCCTGTATGTACTGTTTGAGGATCCCCTGTATATAGTGTTGAGATTCCCCTGTACATAATATTGAGGACCTCATGTATATAATGTTGGGGATACCCCTACATATAGTGTTGAGATTCCCCTGTATATAACGTTGAGGATCTCATGTATATAATGATGGTTATACTTGGTTCCCTGCTGGTGCCAGCCAGGCTAGCAGGGTTCAGGTGTAATGGTGGAGTAGTCATTCTCACAGTTCTTCTTCAGAGGCCGCCCTTCCTCCAGGTGTTGTATGGTCTCTAGGCAGCTGCCGCGTCGGTGGGAGGCTTCCCGCACAACCTCATCTGGTGGACTTGATACACACACATACCTGCAACATAAGCACTGCATTAAATGGAGGAAAATAACTCATGAGTGGCAAAGTTACATCAATTTGAACACCCAGCGTATTGTAATATCTAGATGAAATCGCTGGGTCAGGGTGCTTTGTTGATATATTGAATAAAAATAAGTTTTTTGTAAAAAAAAAAAATGTCAACACACATTTTACCACACTTATCAGCCAAGTTGTCTGTCTAGAATATCTAATTACAGGTCAGTGGTTTTGTTTAAGTATGTCTTTTAGATAAGATAAGATAAGATAAGAAAATCTTTTATTTGTTTTAGTAGTGGTAAGATACTGTTGAAAAATGACAAATGGGTTGACATGTCTATATAAAACTAGGTAGTTCCATTTCTACCAACTGTTACCTTTAATTTGGAAAATAAAATAATAAATCGCTTAAGGCTAGAATGAAAATTAAATAAAAAAAACAAAATAAATACCTGGTACGATAGAACTAGTTATAACTATTGTAACAAGCAATACATTTCTTTTATATTCTTCCTTAAGATTTTATTTATACTGGGAGACCAGGACCTAGTTTCATACTGGCCTATTTCAATCTGGTATGTGTAGTGTCAATAATTAATATGTTATAATTATTATTATGTTTCTTTGGAAACTGTCATTGTGGACACATTTAATATTTGTCATTATATTTAGTCAGAATCATTAGAGGAATCAATTCCATGTACTCTAAAAAGCATGAGACACATTGGTTGCATTATGATTGGTTTCTATGGTAACACATCCTGAATAAAAATATTAATGTACAAACATTGATTATAATTCTCATTGCTTATTATACCTACCTGTGCCCAAAGACTAGACACACCATGAAGTATTACTATTGTACCTACCTGTACCCAAAGACTAGACACACCATGAAGTATTAGTATTGTACCCACCTGTGCCCAAAGACTAGACACACCATGAAGTATTACTATTGTACCTACCTGTGCCCAAAGACTAGACACACCATGAAGTATTACTATTGTACCCACCTGTGCCCAAAGACTAGACACACCATGAAGTATTAGTATTGTACCCACCTGTGCCCAAAGACTAGACACACCATGAAGTATTACTATTGTACCCACCAGTGCCCAAAGACTAGGCACACCATGAAGTATTACTATTGTACCTACCTGTGCCCAAAGACTAGACACACCATGAAGTATTACTATTGTACCTACCTGTGCCCAAAGACTAGACACACCATGAAGTATTACTATTGTACCCACCAGTGCCCAAAGACTAGACACACCATGAAGTATTACTATTGTACCTACCTGTACCCAAAGACTAGGCACACCATGAAGTATTACTATTGTACCCACATGTACCCAAAGACTAGACACACCATGAAGTATTACTATTGTACCCACCTGTGCCCAAAGACTAGGCAAACCATGAAGTATTACTATTGTACCCACATGTACCCAAAGACTAGACACACCATGAAGTATTACTATTGTACCCACCTGTGCCCAAAGACTAGACACACCATGAAGTATTACTATTGTACCCACCTGTGCCCAAAGACTAGGCACACCATGAAGTATTACTATTATACCTACCTGTGCCCAAAGACTAGACACACCATGAAGTATTACTATTGTACCCACCTGTGCCCAAAGACTAGACAAACCATGAAGTATTACTATTGTACCCACCTGTGCCCAAAGACTAGACACACCATGAAGTATTACTATTGTACCCACCTGTGCCCAAAGACTAGACACACCATGAAGTATTACTATTGTACCCACCAGTGCCCAAAGACTAGACACACCATGAAGTATTACTATTGTACATACCTGTGCCCAAAGACTAGACAAACCATGAAGTATTACTATTGTACCTACCTGTACCCAAAGACTAGACAAACCATGAAGTATTACTATTGTACCCACCTATGCCCAAAGACTAGACAAACCATGAAGTATTACTATTGTACCCAACTGTGCCCAAAGACTAGACACACCATGAAGAAGTATTACTATTGTACCCACCTGTGCCCAAAGACTAGACAAACCATGAAGTATTACTATTGTACCCACCTGTGCCCAAAGACTAGACACACCATGAAGAAGTATTACTATTGTACCCACCTGTGCCCAAAGACTAGACACACCGTGAAGAAGTATTACTATTATACCCACCTGTGCCCAAAGACTAGACACACCATGAAGTATCACTATTGTACCCACCTGTGCCCAAAGACTAGACACACCATGAAGTATTACTATTATACCCACCTGTGCCCAAAGACTAGACACACCATGAAGTATCACTATTGTACCCACCTGTGCCCAAAGACTAGACACACCATGAAGTATCACTATTGTACCCACCTGTGCCCAAAGACTAGACACACCATGAAGAAGTATTACTATTGTACCCACCTGTGCCCAAAGACTAGACACACCATGAAGTATTACTATTGTACCCACCTGTGCCCAAAGACTAGACACACCATGAAGTATCACTATTGTACCCACCTGTGCCCAAAGACTAGACACACCATGAAGTATCACTATTGTACCCACCTGTGCCCAAAGACTAGACACACCATGAAGAAGTATTACTATTGTACCCACCTGTGCCCAAAGACTAGACACACCATGAAGTATTACTATTGTACCCACCTGTGCCCAAAGACTAGACACACCATGAAGTATCACTATTGTACCCACCTGTGCCCAAAGACTAGACACACCATGAAGTATTACTATTGTACCCACCTGTGCCCAAAGACTAGACACACCATGAAGAAGTATTACTATTGTACCCACCTGTGCCCAAAGACTAGACACACCATGAAGAAGTATTACTATTGTACCCACCTGTGCCCAAAGACTAGACACACCATGAAGAAGTATTACTATTGTACCCACCTGTGCCCAAAGACTAGACACACCATGAAGAAGTATTACTACTGTACCCACCTGTGCCCAAAGACTAGACACACCATGAAGAAGTATTACTATTGTACCCACCTGTGCCCAAAGACTAGACACACCATGAAGAAGTATTACTATTATACCCACCTGTGCCCAAAGACTAGACACACCATGAAGTATTACTATTGTACCCACCTGTGCCCAAAGACTAGACACACCATGAAGTATTACTATTGTACCCACCTGTACCCAAAGACTAGACACACCATGAAGTATTACTATTGTACCCACCTGTGCCCAAAGACTAGACACACCATGAAGTATTACTATTGTACCCACCTGTTCCCAAAGACTAGACACACCATGAAGTATTACTATTGTACCTACCTGTGCCCAAAGACTAGACACACCATGAAGTATTACTATTGTACCCACCTGCGCCCAAAGACTAGACACACCATGAAGTATTAATATTGTACCTACCTGTGCCCAAAGACTAGACACACCATGAAGTATTACTATTGTACCCACCTGTGCCCAAAGACTAGACAAACCATGAAGTATTACTATTGTACCCACCTGTGCCCAAAGACTAGACACATCATGAAGAAGTATTACTATTGTACCCACCTGTGCCCAAAGACTAGACAAACCATGAAGTATTACTATTGTACCCACCTGTACCCAAAGACTAGACACACCATGAAGTATTACTATTGTACCCACCTGTACCCAAAGACTAGACACACCATGAAGTATTACTATTGTACCCACCTGTGCCCAAAGACTAGACACACCATGAAGTATTACTATTGTACCTACCT
Organism: Sthenelais limicola; assembly: GCA_942159475.1. NCBI lineage: Eukaryota > Metazoa > Annelida > Polychaeta > Phyllodocida > Sigalionidae > Sthenelais > Sthenelais limicola. Next base: position 887,644 of record OW804098.1, on the reverse strand, counting down.
GTGCCCAAAGACTAGACACACCATGAAGTATTACTATTGTACCCACCTGTGCCCAAAGACTAGACACACCATGAAGTATTACTATTGTACCTACCTGTGCCCAAAGACTAGACACACCATGAAGTATTACTATTGTACCCACCTGTGCCCAAAGACTAGACACACCATGAAGTATTACTATTGTACCCACCTGTGCCCAAAGACTAGACACACCATGAAGTATTACTATTGTACCCACCTGTGCCCAAAGACTAGACACACCATGAAGTATTACTATTGTACCTACCTGTGCCCAAAGACTAGACACACCATGAAGTATTACTATTGTACCCACCTGTGCCCAAAGACTAGACACACCATGAAGTATTACTATTGTACCCACCTGTGCCCAAAGACTAGACACACCATGAAGTATTACTATTGTACCCACCTGTGCCCAAAGACTAGACACACCATGAAGTATTACTATTGTACCCACCTGTGCCCAAAGACTAGACACACCATGAAGTATTACTATTGTACCCACCTGTGCCCAAAGACTAGACACACCATGAAGTATTACTATTGTACCCACCTCTGCCCAAAGACTAGACACACCATGAAGTATTACTATTGTACCTACCTGTGCCCAAAGACTAGACACACCATGAAGTATTACTATTGTACCCACCTGTGCCCAAAGACTAGACACACCATGAAGTATTACTATTGTACCCACCTCTGCCCAAAGACTAGACACACCATGAAGTATTACTATTGTACCTACCTGTGCCCAAAGACTAGACACACCATGAAGTATTACTATTGTACCCACCTGTGCCCAAAGACTAGACACACCATGAAGTATTACTATTGTACCCACCTCTGCCCAAAGACTAGACACACCATGAAGTATTACTATTGTACCCACCTCTGCCCAAAGACTAGACACACCATGAAGTATTACTATTCTACCCACCTGTGCCCAAAGACTAGACAAACCATGAAGACAAACATGAAGAAGGCGAGGGCCACCACATTAGGCCAGAGTAGTAAGTGTAGCACCAGCCAGGGGTCGCTGCGCTGAGTGGTGATGACTCTGTAACAAGGGTAGAACATAGACGTTAGGTAAATCATTCAGATGTTTATTTCAATCATGATATGACCAGCCCATAGGCTCTGTATATTGCTTTGCTGGTCAATAGCTGAAGCGGTATTGCTCCAAGGCCAACTGAGTTGAATATGCGGCTGAACAAGTTTTTGGTACACTGTGTGCATGTATGCTCGTCATCTTCTGCAGTTCCGGCTCTTCTTCAGGGCTTTTTTATCAGAGTGAATCAATCTAAACAACTATTTATTTAACTATTCATTCCTCAAAAGCACTGTAGATCATGTTAATCTAACATAAGTTATGTGTATGGGGTGAAATAAACACAGAACAACCCATGGATTCTCGGCGTCATGAATATTCACCAATGACGGTTGTGGGGCTACCTCCCCTTGACCATCATCAGTCAATATTCATGACCCCAAGAATACAAGGTAGTTCTGTCTATGTGTTGTATTAGAGGAACATGAGTCACAAGCGGCAAAAATGTATTTTTGAAATGCTTTTCCATCAGAACCTATGCACAGAACGTTTTTTGGTGTTTTTACCCCTGTAAAGAGCAAGAATAATTGTACTGAATTAACAGCATGTGTATTCTATATATCTATGCATGTGTGAGATTGTCGTAAGGAGTATATTTGACTATACTGCAATATAATGATTGTCCACAATATGCGACTTATTGTTTTGGACATAAGTGATGTGTTTCAGGAAAATTAGTCATAAGTCCCAAAATTGATTTTTTTCTAAAGGGTTTTTTTCACAAGATCACATTATTGGAATTTTCTGATCTTTAGAGGGTTCATCACTTATGGCAATATCAATCGATGTATTAATTTTCAGGACAATCTATATTTCATAGGTCCTCATATGGACTACATTTAGTAACCTTACTGTTTATTGACCCCCAGAAATATTGGAAACTATTTTTTTTTAAAAAACGAAAATATCAAACTTAAAATCTAGAAATACTTATTAGAACATTAGACTGTTTACTATCGGTGGAATCGGCTTGATCAAATCTATTCAAATATAATGATATCTCAAAATCTATTTTTTCCGACTTATGGCTCATTTTCCTGAAACACATCTCATATCATATAACATATTGATATAATGATATCTTGAATTTAATTGAATTTAATTGTGGTTGATTTGACAGGAGTCTTACTGTACCTGCGGTGATCAAAAGGATCATAGAGACAGAAGACCTGGGTGCCTGCATCCCCGATCTCCTGATGGTACTCCTCCACCATCTTCTTATTAACATCCTTATCCCTCATACACGGCGGCTCATAGGAACACTAGAGAACAAGTATAAACATTATAACATCCAGTATATTATCCCTCATACACAGGGCTCATAGGAACACTAGAGAACAAGTATAAACTTTAGTCAACATCAGGTCTATTATCCCTCATACATGGCGGCTCATGGGAACACTAGAGAACAAGTATAAACATTAAAACATCCAGTATATTATCCCTCATACACAGGGCTCATAGGAACACTAGAGAACAAGTTTAAACTTTAGTCAACATCAGGTCTATAATCCCTCATACACAGGGTTCATAGGAACACTAGAGAACAAGTATAAACTCAACATCAGGTCTATAATCCCTCATACACAGGGTTCATAGGAACACTAGAGAACAAGTATAAACTCAACATCAGGTCTATAATCCCTCATACACAGGGTTCATAGGAACACTAGAGAACAAGTTTAAACTTTAGTCAACATCAGGTCTGTTATCCCTCATACACAGGGCTCAATAGGAACACTAGAGAACAAGTGTAAACTCAACATCAGGTCTATAATCCCTCATACACGGCGGCTCATAGGAACACTAGAGAACAAGTATAAACATTATAACATCAACATCAACATCAGGTCTATAATCCCTCATACACAGGGTTCATAGGAACACTAGAGAACAAGTTTAAAATATCAAATATCAATTTAAATTTAAACATACTCTCGCTATAACAAGTCAAAGAGGATCATCCACATAACGAAATTTGGTCACAGAGACTCAGTTTTGTGAGGGTTTGGTTTGGTTGTGAGAATATTCTCCATGATCCGTTTTAGGAAAATGAGTCATAAGTTGGAAAATATGGATTTTGAGATATCACGATATTTGAAATAAGCAGATGAAGCTGATTACAATGGTGGTACACACTAAGGCACCCAATATGTTTTTTTATATTTTAATTTCAATACCTTTACTTTTGAAAATAAAACCGCATGGGTATATTTAACACAATGTCCCGAAATTTGTCACATGGGATAATATGACTATAAGTGCTAAACCCTAAAAAAATAGATAACTTCAATGAAGAGATCTTGTAAAAAAAACACTATGAAAAATTTCAATTTTGCGACTTCCAACTCATTTATCTGGAATACATCACATTTGTGGGGTAATAGAGGTAACCATGAACATTAAGGTCCTCTATTGTGACGTCACCCCCTGCTACTCACCCGGCCGTCCATGTACATTTCACTGTCATGCAGTAAGGCTATGACGTCATGACGTGCGTCTGACGTGACGTTGACGTAGACGGTGAGGCAGGGGTAGAGAGACTGGCACCACCAACCACAACTGCACGCCTCCCACTCCTCCTCCAGGTGCAGCTCACTCTGTGATGTCACACACGTAGCGTTCTCAAAGCCCAGAGACAAGCGATATGGCCTGGGGTGAAAGGTAGAGTGATATTACAGTAGTTATTACATGTGATATTTCCTGGAGTGCAAGGTTCAGTGATATTACAGTAGCCATTACAAGAAAACAAATCCTCCCATAGATACATTCTGACTTAAATAACTACATTTTGTCAATACTCTGCTGACATTAATGTTTATATAAGTGTTTATATAAGTGTAATATTATGGCGCATATATTAATACATGTATTGTATTGTATTGAATTCAATTAAATGATGGCCTTCAAATGAATAAAAAAATAAGCCCCAAAAATGAGAAGAAGAACTTCCAAGAGCTAAAACTTTTAGCAAGTCAGATTATTGCCACACTGCAGGTTATAGCAGTAGGTACAGAGCATATACGATTCATATAAGATTGTGCACTAACCTTACAAACACATAGCCCACATAGATGCCAAACACAAAGATGACAAGGCCAAAGAATGAGAAGCAGAGATAGAGACCCAGGATGTATGAGCGCTTGTAGCAGAAGTCAGGGCAGGTGCAGTGGCGGCCGAGGGGCAGGTAGTGGGAGTCCCTCTTGATCCACTCCTGGGCCACCTTCAGCTCCTCATCTGTCCAGTTCCGGGTGCACATTATGACCGGGTTCTTCACCAATGTTTTATTGTTAATAAATTCTTAAAAATTAGTTTGGGTTTCAATCCTGAGAATGCACATCATGACTGAGTTATCCACCAATTTGTTGCTGTTAAGGGTTTAGTGCTTCACAACTATTCAGGGCTTCAAAGCTGATAATGTAGCTCAGTTGTCTTGATCCACTCCTGGGCCACCTTCAGCTCCTCATCTGTCCAGTTCTGACAGTCTGACCGGGTTCTCCACCAGTATTATTGTTAATAATTATTTAAAATAATAATTTCTTAGTCTGTGCCTTAATGCTGACAATGCACATAATGACTGGGTTCTCCACCAAATTATATTGTTAATAATTACTTAAAATAATAACTTCTTAGTTTGTGCTTTAATCCTGAGATTGTACATCATGATTGGGTTATCCACCAATTTGTTGCTGTTAAGGGTTAAGTGCCTCTCAACTATCCAGGAGTAGCTCAGCTGTCAGACCATAAAACACTTCATCCTGAACACATCATGACTTTGTTCTCCACCAATGTTATGTTGATTTTTAGATGAGGATTTAGTGTTTGAAGGTTATTCAGTGGTAAAATGCTGAGAATAGAGATTCAGTAACTTTCTGACTTGGCTGTCACAAACTTTATCCCACTTTATTCTTCACTTTGTCTTTCATTGCTGTAATAATAACAATTTCACATGTACTTTTCTGAAGTTCTATATTGATGTTAATCCAAATGCCTTTGTAATGTTTTGTCATCTTTTTGTAGATAATTGATAATGATATGGAGCTTTGGTTTCCATGTCCCTCTGTCATATATATATATATGTGTTGTTGATATAACTATTTACCAGTCACTAAGTCAGTTGATTCAATGCAGTAAACTTCAGCCTTGGAACTTGGTTTCCACTAATCACTCCATGTATAAAATGGTCTAATGTTAAAGGACCTGAAATAGATAAGAAAAACATGTAAATAGGAACTTATATGCTTCATACATGTATATGATGTATTAGAGGAAAAAAAGTCACAAATACTCTTAAAATGTTTTCCACAGGAACTCTTGGTCAATTGTTTTGTAATGTGGAGTGCTACCAGTAGTATGGAGGGAATTAACACAGTGCCAGCCTGTATATCTATTGTATGTATGTATATCTGCCAGTTAGTATGGAGAGAATTAACACAGTGCCAGCCTGTATATCTATTGTATTTATGTATGTATATCTGCCAGTTTGGTCTATGTATGAAAATATAAATACTAATTAGGCCAAACGAAAAATGGGTGTGTTTCCGATTTACTCCCGCCTACCTATATTGAACCTCCCCAAAAATATTTTACCATACCTGATTTATTTTTACCATATTGCTTAACGTTTTTTAGATTTTTTGACAAAAAATCTCACAAAAGCAGGAAAACAGGTTTTCCTAAGCCGGAATTACAAATGTTTGTATGTTATTTTATACAACCTTAGGCGGTCTGAAAGTAATGCTATGAACTAATAAAAATGATAAATGTGATGTGTTTCAGGAAAATGAGTCATAAGTCGCAAAATATGGATTTTGAGATATACTCATATTTGAAAAGAGAAGATCAAGCCGATTCTAATGATAGTAAACACTAGGGTACCCAACATGTATTTCTATATCTTAAGTTTGATATTTTCATTTTTGAAAAAAAAATGTTTCTGGATGGGTAATTACCAGTAAAGTAACTAAATATACTCCATACAAATGTCTTCAAAACGCATAGATATATTTAATACAACATCCTGAAATTTGTTACATAGATTTATATTACTATAAGTGCTAAACCCTCTAACGATCAGAACATTTCAATAAAGAGATCTTGTAAAAAAACACTTTGAAAAATATCAATTTTGTGACTTATGACTCATTTTCCTGGAACACATCTCAGATGAGTTGTATAAAATACTGGGTACTTCACATAGTCTCCAGGTTTAAATGCGCCCATACACAAATCCTATACGAATCACCTAGTATTGTGACAGAACAATAAAATACATGGCGTAAGGAGGTTGTCTGATTGACCAATTGTGACTATAGTAAATATTAAGAAGTCTTAAGTTTAATATATCTTAATATAATTTTGACGATATCTTAAAGTCTAATATATACAACAATTTGATATGTTTGAGTTTATATAGTAATATACCAAGTTTTAGAGAATAGAATAGAATAGAATAATTTTTTATTCATCAAGGTGAACATACATGACGAATAGGTCGACAGGCCTCTAAATACCTTTTAGGACTTACACTTAGCTCTTCCGGCCGTTCCCTTGACAAATAGTACTTTTGCATATTTACGTTTTACATCTTGTCATATGAGTAGAGTATATAAGAATGAATACACAATAAAACAGAGTAGAATATAAAATACACGGTACAAGAAATATCAAACATAGTAGATGAAATGTATCATCTTAATATGGAATAGTTGACAGAGATTTGAATAAAAAATGCAAGTTACTCCTCTGGCTAGACATAGGCTTGATAGTGATTCCCCCTTATATTTATTAACTAACTTCCTGGCCCTGGGTCTGGCCGCCTGGCGCTCCCACAACACACCAGGCGACACCTAGCATGCAGCAATCGAAGTTAACAGTTTGGGAGTGCTGGCACCTAGCGTCTAGACTACTAACTACATAGCTAGATTGTGAAGTGATGTCGAGCAATAGACGCGACAATAGATGCGCTTATAACATACAATATATAGCCATTTTAACATTTAAACATGCTTTATATTTCAAATTGATCGCGTGTATAATACAATACTAAATGAGACAGGAGTTCAACCGCCTAGTGTAATAATCTTTTTGACTGTCACTGTGTTTATAACGGCTGTAACTATCTGGGGGCAAATCCTTCCTTTGCACTTGTTTTGCCCCAGTTTGCGTCCTGGGAAGTCCTAACCTCAGAATCACGTGGGTCGGATTTTCAAAAATTGTACAATTCGTAGCTGTACATATTTAGTAAATTCTGCTAAATTAGGCTGCAATTGAGTGAATACTAGGTACATTCGAGTATATTCGGCATTGCATTGATTCTAGCAATCTGTTTGGTTAGGTTGAACGGTATTTTGAACTTTATTTTCGTCTGAAATTTGGGTTATTTGATAAGATTGGTGAAGTTGAGTTGTACAATTTCTGAAAATTTGACTCATATATTTCTCTACCTTCTGTTTGGTTTAGTTGAACTGTGTTTGTAAGCTTATTTACGTCTTGATTTGGGTTTATTTGAGAGAATTGGTGAAGGTGAATTGTACATTTTCCGGCGAGTTACTCCACATATATATATATATAAACTTTTATTCACGATCTTCACATGCAATTAAGACGATACAATCAGGAATAGGGCGGAGCCTCACAGCAGTGATCTTCCATGGTGGATGGTGATCTTCCATGTGTAATAATATTGTCTCAGTTCCTTCACTACTCATTAAAGGAACCTCAAACAACGTTTCTCGAAAGGCGACCTATGGTATGTAATACAGGTTAACTATCTAGTGTTGTATTGTATTGTAAACGTTTATTTTCCACCTTGCTCACAATAAGGGGGTGTTTCTCCAACAATGTGAGGTTTGCCAGCCCTCTTTTGTACTCTTACAGGATGTGTGGCCGCCGACAATTCCGCTTTCGTCGGGGACGAAAGTGGTATGCAGCAAATTAACTAATGTAAATTCAGTTTAATAGTTCTGGTGATGGCAATGATAATATTACAAAATTTTCTGACATTTTAAAGCAAGACAATAAGTAAATAAATGAATTTGATGTAGATGGATTGTTATACAGTTAAGAGATTCATATCTGTGACCGAACATCCCAAAAACAGGCACTTCTCGCTCAAGTCCATGTTGAGCTACAGCCATGCAAAGGCAGAAAATCACTATTTCATCAATATTGAGTTAAGAGTTTTGCCATCAAGTTTCATATCCAAATTACCATCACCCAAAGTTTCAACTTAAAAATAGTTCTAGAAATGTTATAACAGTTCATTTCAAAATTAGTAAACTAATTATCATCATGAACAAGTGGATTCAATTAAAGGAAAATCAGCCAAACTTATAATAGATGTAAAATTGCCATTATGAAGGACATTCTTTGTAGTCATTTTTCTCAGTGTTGATACCGGTGACAGCTTCTGACATTTCTGGTCATAACTTTTGAACTAATAAACATAGGCTCAAGATCCAAACATCATTGCAAAGCTAAAGCTGACCTCTTTTAGAATATTAAGATATCAAGGAATCTTCAAGAATCGAGAAGAGCCTGGTTTTGGGGTGTTAAGTCACAGATTCTTTTCTGTCATAGAGATTTAATCATAAGTCGATCTCTTTCGTTATCACTAATCAATGAACTTATTTTTCTCCCATATGGGATTCACACGAACATGGTTTTTGAAGGCTTTAGGATCTAGCAGCTTATGGGCCATCGTCTGGAGCTTATTCCAAGGGAACGTAATGCGAAATAACACTGACTTTCTTAATTGTTCGTTTTTTGGTGTAATTTTTTTAGAACTTTTCTTCCTTCAGGGAAGTTTCGAGTATGAATTAATCTTAAATCTATGTTTCTTGGGTTTTTCGCCAGACGATGGCCTGCCTGTAGAAGATTCAATCTACGTCTATGCTTTAGAGGTAATATTTAGTGCTTTAGTGCTATATTCATTATTCATTATATTGCAATATTCTAAACGAGTGAAACCAATGAGTTAGTTAACAGATGTATCATGCATGTAAACATGCTTTTACATGAAAATAGAAACAAAATTGGGTCAAAAATCTGAATTTTACTGGTAATTTAAAAAAAACAGATTGGTTGCCATGAGAACCCCACGTAAATCACTAGTCAATAGGGAGTTTCGACAGACCCTCCTGAGGAGGCAACCCGTACGCATCGGTGTGGAATTAGGTCACTATGTCAGGTCATGAATAGGCAATGAGCGCGATACCGAGTTCTACTCAGGAGAATCCGTAAGGATGGCACTTGTTACGGGAGTTTTACCTAAGTATATGACAAACTATCCAGCCATTTTACATTTTAAAAAAAGGTTTGGGAACAATATTAAACATGTTGTTGATGTCCTTGCCTAGCAAGTTTGGTCATAGTTAACACTATTATCGCAGAAAGCATGGTTAAAAAAAACACTACTATAGCCTCGGAGACCCGGTCAGAGACCGCCACCTTGGGTGCCGACCTGACCGGCTCTCCTTGAGTTTTTCTCGGTAGGGCTAGGCGACGGTCTTGCGTGCGTAGGGGCGTCTGCTGAAACTAAATTGGAGGCTCCGGTACGCCCAGCTCACACATCCCTAAAGTAATAAGGATACGGATACGGTTGCGGATAGGTGAGCGGTGTCGAAACTCCCTAATTAGTATGCACTATGCGTAAATCACTCTAGATATGTTGTTATCAGTGCAATGCGAGTATAATAAACCCGGTTTAAACTGAATCTAAACATTAAATGTTCTGAAGAAGTATGAGCAGAAAAGCAATATCTTTACATTTTGGGGATGATAATAATGACTATACGCCACATAGATATACGACCTAAGTCACAAAAACAGTATGGATACGGTTACATTATTAATCTTGACAGGTTTGTTTGCCTCCTTAATGAGGCAACTGTATTGATATCTTCAACGCACATTAATTAATTGTGCATGCGTTTATGTTCATTGATAACTTGACTGTCGTGTTACAGACGATTGGTGGTATATACATATTAAATTTTTAAAAAAACATTCCTAATCAACGCACCGTCGTGAAATACTTGCTGTTCATAAGAAAAATAAGTGATCAACATACTTTACTACCTATCCTCCATTATTAGATTAGGTGGATAGGTTTATATTATATTGCCATAGTCTATACACTTTACATTGTACTGTAAGAATCTAAGAGCATTCGTCCATTGGTTCGTCAAGCCAGGGATGGGGCGCGGGGGGGGGGGGGGCCAGGGATGGGGGTGGGGGGAGAGGGTGGCTTAATGGGGTCGGTAAACCAACCAAAAAGAATGCAATTCTTTACCGTACTCTACAGCACATGCCAGGTTTTTCCTTTTATTACTTATCTCACTAGCAAACCGTCTTCTCTAACTGTAAACAGAAGGACTGGGATTATGCCAGAAGCCTGCCGAATCTGTTGTCAACCCTCGTACTTATACATATACTTGGCAAATAAACCACTGTTTAGTTTAGTTACATTCTATACACGCACTGGGAGTCCATGGAGATCTATTTAAAACCGTTACAATTACATTATATGGGTCAGATTTTCAGAAAATGTACAATTCAATTTCGCCAATCTTCTCAAATAACCCACATTTCAGACGAAAATAAAGTTAAAAATACAGTTCAACCTAACCAAACAGATTGCTAGATTCAATGCAATGCCGAATATACTCGAATTTACCTAGTATTGACCAAATTGCAGCCTTATTTAGCAGAATTTACTGAATGTGTACAGCTGCCAATTGTACATTTTCTGAAAATCTGACCCATATCCTTCCTATGATCACCGACCTTCTGGGTCAGATGTTGAAATGATGTTCACATTTTTTATATCTTTAGCATTGTGTTGGTTTAAAAAAGCTGTCTGTCTTAGTTTTAAACTGAATTTTTTCTCTTAGAGTTGGATCATTTAAGAGGAGGTGGGAAGCTGAATCGTACATTTCCGCCTCAGTTTGTCCCTAAGAACGCATACACCCGCCCCCCCTACAACGTCAGGTTCTAATTGCTTTAGTCTCGCATTGTTGAGATCCTCACACATACGGCCACCCCCCGGTCAGCACCAACATGGACGGGGCTAAACGCTCAGTGTTCACCAGTGCGTGACGACCACGGGTAGACGTACATATGTGCCTCCACAACCTACGACCAAATCTCAACAATTCGAGACTAAACGCTAGGGGTGGGCCTGTCCCTATGGCAATACCTCCTATTATCGCCCAGTGTTTACACACATCAACAGTTACCATGGAGAGGCAGGTATCCACCCCCGTGACACAGGGTCAAAGGTCACCTTGAGCTGACCTTCCTCCACCTCACTAATTACTCTAATACCTTAATTAACGGTAATTACTCCCGCCTAGTGTAGGTGTATCATAGAGAGGGAGGTATGGAGGAGGAGCAGGGCGTGCCATAGAATGAGTAACTCACTCTTGTAGAAGTGAGTCAATGCTGCACCACAGGCAGTGCACCAGCGAGCAGGTCAGCAGGCAATTGGCAAGAGAAAGGGGACGAGAATGGAGGAAGAGAATGGGTAAAGAGAAAGGGGAAAGAGAGAGAGAGGGGAAGAGACGTACCTTGTGTTGTTGTTTTCAGGTCCCAGCTGCTGCTGTGATGCGCATGCGCAGTGAGGAGCAGCAGCAGCAGATGAGGAGTAGCAGCAGCAGCAGCACAAGCAGAACAGCAGCACGGTGTGCAGATGGTGTGCAGATGGTATGCAGATGCCTCACACAGAGCAGATGTACACCAACATGTACCGCTCTACCACTGCAGCTTCATGGCACCTTTTTTCTAAATATTTTCATTGGCCATTTACATTAACTATTTTAATATAATCACAATCAACTATATATAGCAGCCCACGCAGCTATATTTCATGAATAAGGTGGATAAGAAAGTTTAGATAATATTGTAATGCATTCTACTGTGTAACATTCTATACACTTTACAACGTACTGTACTGTAGCGGCCTTGTATTCACATTATGTCATTGTTATTATCTTATTCATCTTATTATCCTTTAGTTTGTCGCTTCTATATGGGTCAGAATTTCAGAAAATGTACAATTGGCAGCTCTACACATTTGGGAAATTCGGTTAAATTTAGCTGGAAAATGATGAATATCGGGTAAATCTGAGTATATTTGGGATCACATTGATTTAAAGTATCAGTTCTGTCATGTTAAACTGCAGTTTGAAGCTCATTTTTGTCTTAAATGTGGGTTATTTGAGAGAATCGGTGAAGACGAATTGTACATTTTCTGAGAATCTGACCCATAAAGGTAATGTCTTGAAGAGCTGGGACCTGGGGCAAACGGAATTATATAAAGTCAGGATGGTATATGTGATCCGTTTTAGGAAAATAAGTCATAAGTCGCAAAATATGGATTTTGAGATATCATCATATTTGAAAAGAGGAGATCAAGCCGATTTTAATGATAGTAAACACTAGGACACCAAATATATATTTCTATATTTGAAGTTTGATATTTTCATTTTTGAAAAAAAAAAGTTTCCTGGATGGGTAATTACCAGTAAAGTAACTAAATATGCTCCATACAAAGGTCTTTAAAACCCAGGAATATATTTAATACAACATCCTGAAATTTGTTACATAGATTTATATGACTATAAGTGCTAAACCCTCCAACGATCAGAACATTTCAATAAAGACATCTTGTAAAAAAACACTTTGAAAAATATCAATATTGCGACTTATGACTCATTTTTCTGGAACACATCTCATATGATTAACAAAATCAAAAATCTCAAAATTAGCTCCAATACATGGTTTCAACTGTACAAAAGGATACTATCTACGAATATCACATCTTCCAAGCATCAATACATAATAATCACTGGTTATTATACAGTACTATATTCTATCTTACCTAGTTTGCCCAATTGATTGTTTTATTGTTTTATCTTGTTTGCGCTGTTATTACTGCCATATATTAGTTTATCATATTAATGTAGTCGCTGCACCTATCTATCTATCTATCTATCTACTATGTATCTATCTATCAACTACTACCGTATCTATTCAATAACGTCTCTACATTTTCCAAGGGGGGCCCTCATGAAGATCTATGGTTTCACAAAAATTGATATAAATTATAAATGAAAGTGTACGCCTTCGAAATAAAATGTGATGTGTTTCAGGAAAATGAGTTATAAGTCGCAAAAAATTGATTTTGGGATATCTTTATATTTGAAAAGATTAGATTAAGCCGATTCCAATGATAGTAAACAGTCTAATAATCTTTTAAGAATTTCTAGATTTTAAGTTTGATATTTTCCGTTTTTAAAAAGAAAAGGTTCTAATATATCTGGGGTTCAATAAGCAGTAAAGTAACTAAATGTAGTCCATATGAGGACCTTTGAAACGCAAGGATATATAACATAGATTGTCCTGAAATTTGATACATAGATTGATATAGACATAAGTGATGAACCCTCCCAGAATTAGAACATTCCAATAATAAGATCTGGTGAAAAAAACACTTTAAAAAATATCAATTTTGCGACTTATGACTCATTTTCCTGAAACACATCACAAATGCCCCTTGGATTTGTTAGAGGAGGAGAATAAAGACGCAGAGAAAGTCTTATGTTAATAATCTGGCTATTACTCCGATTGAATTGAATAGGGGATTTGCATAGCCGCCATTTTGAATCTTGATTCCCATGGAATTATTATATGTAATAGCCCAATGGAGGTTTCAAATCGATCGAGACGGAGGGTCAAATCGTACGACACCCCAAAGGGGTGGAGTACGATTTGACCCGACGTCGAGATTGATTTGAAACCGAACAGAGGGCTATTACATATTTATTTCATACATATTCATTGATTTATTTCTTATGGTTACCTTCTTAGCAGTGTTTTTCTTGACAAATTATCGGAAAACTTTCGAAACGTGCAAGACAGCGCTACGCTTCTGCCGCTAAGAAGCGTGACGTCATGAACCAATGATGTTACGTTATTTGGGTCACGTGCTTCCATGACAACCCGAATCACATACGTATGCGATACGAGAATTCTAATGGCACCCCCGAATCAGGCGCCCTAAATCATGTACGTATGTAATAATGGGACTAAGGGTACTGCCTAAAATCTATAGAAAATATGACATGTTCAGCATGTAATTGTTATCCTTGATCCTATGTCAATATCCATGTGTTATACATGTTTCCATGTCAGAAGCCTCCATCTTTCCCATCATACATTTGATTTTTCATAGATCAATTATACAAGCTATGATATTGGTGAAAATATTTTTGCAATTTTCGATAAAAATGTTGCCAAATATGTGCATGTCAGATTTCAACAGAATCCATCCCAGCATGCACTGCAGTAGACATGCGCAGTGAGACATGCAAATCCCCTATTGAATTGAACAACTTTTTCATTCATTTTAAAAATGCTAAGGGAAAGGTTCACTCCAGCTGATGGGAGGATTTCTGCCTCTCCCGAATGTTGTACAATAAAGTTAGGAGTTACCATAAGAAAGTATGTAGAGTAAAAAGATACACATTACTGATGCGATGTGTACAACTGGAATTGATAGAAGTAGAACTGAATTTCAACGTTAATTAAATATAATTCAGGCTATTCTGGGAATATTTGTACGATATGTATGGAAATATCTATGTCCTGAATAAAATATTTTCAAATAAAAAATCAGAAGTATACTATGGACCGTAGGAATATGTTGGGTGATGAATCAAAGCTCCCTCTGGCGTCCAAAATGCATTCCGGTAGGTGGCAGCAATCGTTGGCACTTCCCAAAGTCAGCAGAGTTTAACGTAACAGAACTGATACTTTAAATCAATGTGCTACCAAATATATTCAGATATACCCAGCATTCTTCATTTTTCTGCCAAATTTAGCCGAATTGTGAGTGTGTAGAGCTGCCAATTGTACATTTTCTGACAATCTGACCTATATGTTTCTGAAGAAGTTAGACTATTATATTGCCAGATGTCGCCATTGAACAGGGTCATATAATTATGGGTCAGACTTTCAGACCATGTACAGTTTGCAGCTTAGAAAATTCTGTTAAATTAGGCTGTAATTTGGGCAATAATTGGTAAATTCAGGTATATTCGCCATTGCATTGATTCTAGCAATCTGTCTGGTTAGGTTGAACTGTATTTTGAACTTTGTTTTCGTTTAAAATGTGGGTTATTTGAGAAGATTGGTGAAGTTGAATTGTACATTTTCTGAAATTCTGACCCATATATAAAGCCTCTCGCAGACACCGCTTGCTCACCTCAACCCCGACTCACACACACATTTATACATATTATATATAATTGATGTTATTCATGTAATATATCATATTCACCTCATGTAACTTGTTAATATATTCATGACCTCTGTGGGGAGTTTGATGTATGGATAGGTTGGGAACACCTCAAGGATTGAACAGGAATGATACATTGAACTTACATTTACTAAGTATTTTCTCTATATTTTATTCTTCCTGGAGAAGTGACACGGACATACTCGTGTAACTGTTTTATGATTAATAAAAGTATTTCTCAATTCAATTCAATGACGGTTTGTTGGCAAAATGGTGATTTGTTTCAGGAAAATGAGTCATAAGTCGCAAAATTGATATTTTTCAAAGTGTTTCTCTCACAAGATCGCTTTATTGGAATGTTGTTTTTTTGGAGGGTATATCACTTGTAGCTATATCAATCGATATCTCAAATGTCAGGACAATCTATGAAATATATCCTTTCGTTTTAAAGGTTCTTTAAAGCTTACTTTACTGTTTATTGAGCCCCGGAAATATTGGAAACTTTTTTTTCTCAAAAACGAAAATATAAAACTTAAAATCTTGAAATACTTATCAGATTATAAGACTGTTTACTATCATTGGAATCGGTTTGATCTCATCTGTTCAAATATTATGGTATCTCATAATCTTGTTTTTGTGACTCTTTTTCCTGAAACACATCTCATTTGTATTTTTGAGGGGCAATACAAATATCCCGACGTTTTCGTGCAGCAGCTTGTCGTCCTTTATTCGACCGTTGATCATAGGTCTATTTGTTGATAATATTTGTTTCCACCCGTACTAGGCATGTATTGCTCCATGGACATGTTAACATTGCTCGTTATGACAGGTTTGGTCTTTGTGAGAAAAGTCTCCGTAGAGGGACACACACCCAGCCCTCATGAAAAAGAGGAAGAGATAAAGTCTGTGAATCTATTTGTCTATGCAAAATTCTTTGTTGATGAATAAAATAATGCTCTATCTATCCATCTATCTATCTATCTATCTATCGATCTATTTAGCCAGATATTTTCATAGATAAAAGAACTAATGTGCAACCATATGTGAACTATCTTATGCTGGCCTACACATTCAAGAACTCAGAACCGAATTGGCCTTAAGACAATTTGTTCTGAGTTCTTGAATGTGTAGGCCCGCCATAAGATAGTTCACATATGTGATGTGTTTCAGGAAAATGAGTCATAAGTCGCAAAAAATAGATTGTGAGATTCCATTATATTTGAAAAGATGAGATCAGGCCGATTCCAATGATAGTAAACAGTCTAATAATCCAATAAGTATTTCTAGATTTTAAGTCTGATATTTTTATTTTGAAAAAAAAAAGTTTGCAATATTTCTCGGGGGTAATAAACAGTAAAGTAACTAAATATAGTCCATATAAGGACCTTTAAAACGAAAGGATATATTACATACATTGTCCTGAAATTTGATACACCGATCGATATGTCTATAAGTGATTAGCTCTTCAAAAGTCAGAACATTCCAATAAAGTGATCTTGTACAATAAACACTTTGAAAAATATTATTTTTGCGACTTATGACTCATTTTCCTGGAACACACCACATATGGTTGCACATTAGTTCTTTTCCCAAAAGCTTAACACAGATATCTTATCTGCCTGAGGTTTAATTCTAACATTTATAATTAAAAATAGTCTAAAGCCGGGCCCACACATTCAAGAATTCAATTGTGCTTCTTAAGAATGATTTTGAATTAATGCAAATTGTCTTCAAAATCGTTCTTAAGAAGCACAATTGAGTTTGGTATTGTCTGGGCTTTCTTTGGAAGAAACCTACAATTCATATGACAACTCGTGGGTTCTTACGATTATTCATGGGCAATATTTTGGACTTTTTGTGAGTTCTCAATACATACAAATTGCGAGTTCTTGAATGTGCGGGCCCGGCTTTAGACTATTTTTAATTATAAATGTTAGAATTAAACCTCAGGCAGATAAGATATCTGTGTGAAGATATACCTATGGGAAGCTTTAAGTTGACAGGTTTATCCAATTTCTTGCTGAATGAATAATTGTTTTGAATGATGAAAAGAAATAAAAATAGTTATATACAAACCCACTATTACCTAATGACTCCTTCAGCTTGTGTTTTCTGTGGATATCTTGTACATCAGCAATCCACCAGGTGGCAGCATCCTAATGAGTTACCTATTTGTGTTTGTGTGCAATTCCACCAGGTGGAGACAGTGCTGTGATGAAAGCATATTTAGTGAAATCTACTGATCTTTTCCTGCATCGACCATTTGTGATGCGTTTCAGGAAAATGAGTCATAAGTCGCAAAAATAGACTTTGAGACACCATTATATTTGAAAAGAGGAGATCATGCCGATTCCAATGGTGGTAAACATTAAGGACATTAAATAAGTATTTTTATATTTTAAGTTTGATTTTTTTATTCCTGAAAATTTATTATTGATAATTTTGGGTGAACAATTACTAGTAAAGTAGGTAAATGTACTCCATAGGATGATCTTAGAAATGCATAGATATATTTAATACACTGTTCTGAAATTTTGTTCATGTATTCATAAGATCGATCTTAGTAGATACTCAAAAAATGAAAACATTCCCAAAAGGAGAACTTGTGAATAAATGACTTTTAAAGATATAAACTTTGCGACTTGTGACTCATTTTCCTGAAACACACCACATTTCACCTTACCATGTCCCCCTACTGAAGGCTAGTATCAGCAGTATATTGTTTGTAACATTCTAACAATAACACGTCACCCTTTTATCCATCCGCCATTGAGTTCTATATTATGTAACAATAACTTCTCACCCTGAATTCATCTCTCATTGAATTCTCTTTAAATTTCGTTTTTTTTATTTATTCATCAACGTTTTGATCATGCTTGATCTTCATCAGGAGAATGGTTATTTCGCGCTGACCCATCTTCAAATTTCTCTTTAAATTATTTCTATAGTTTTAGACTGTACAGTTAGTTCCACGATTCCAGACGAATCAAGATTTATGTGACACATCACATATTGATTAAAGACAAATATGACATATATAAAGAAGGATTTGTCTTCAAGGTGACATCTGTTAATGAGTAGGGATTAATGTGATGATAAAGCCCTTGATGTATGATATCAGTTATCCAAAATACAAATGAAACGTGTACAATTTTGATGAATAAAAACCAGTTACTATTCAGTCCAAATCCAATAATTATGTATCTAAAAATAAATATTCTGCACAAATATTTCCGCTAAACTAAAATACATGATACAAATGTGTACAGCTGATGCCAATGTGTACGCCTGATACCAACGTCTATATCACAAGTTTGGGTGTTATCATATAGAAATGAGTGACATCTGCCTATGTGATACGTTTAGACGGATCACACATGTGCTGATACGCCCACTACCGAAGGCGCTTATTTTTAGTGAGATTTGATTGGCGGAGAGGGCATGATGTCATAAGAAGTTAGCCAATAGCAGATGCTGTTGTTTAAGAGGTTTGGTTAATGAATACAATATGGCGACGGGCAGACAGCAGTCAATAGACAATAAAGGTATTTATTGTGGTCTTTGTCATCTAAAAAGGGGACTTGTGATATATATAAAAAAAAAAACTCACAAAAAACAACACCTGATGAAGCCCAATTAGCGGCGAAAGCTTGTGATTTAAATAAATAACAACCATTACAAGACAAGGGTTTATTCCATTCCTTGAACACCAACCACATCACCCACACCGGCAAACCATGTATACTACGATCCCTCTCCCCCCTTCAACTTAAAAAACAAACTCCTCATTGATACGTTGGGACGTTTCTATGCACACTCGGTGCGGCCACTCGTGAAAAACGTCCATTTCGTCCACCTTGTGTGCATAGAACGTCCTAACGTATCAATAACTCGTTGCCTTTGGTCTAATTACACCTGATACCAACGTGTACACCTGATACCAATGTGTACACCTGATACCAATGTGTACACCTGATACCAACGTGTACACCTGATACCAACGTGTACACCTGGTACCAACGTGTACACCTGGTACCAATGTGTACACCTGGTACCAATGTGTACACCTGATACCAACATGTACACCTGATACCAATGTGTACACCTGATACCAATGTGTGCACCTGATACCAACGTGTACACCTGATACCAATGTGTACACCTGATACCAATGTGTACACCTGATACCAACGTGTACACCTGATACCAATGTGTGCACCTGATACCAACATGTATACCTGATACCAACATGTACACCTGATACCAACGTGTACACCTGATACCAATGTGTACCCCTGGTACTAATGTGCACACCTGGTACCAATGTGCACACCTGGTACCAATGTGTACACCTGATACCAACATGTACACCTGGTACCAATGTTTACACCTGATACCAACATGTACACCTGATACTAATGTGTACACCTGATACCAATGTGTGCACCTGATACCAATGTGTACACCTGATACTAATGTGTACACCTGATACCAATGTGTACACCTGATACCAACGTGTACACCTGATACCAACTTGTACACCTGATACCAATGTGTACACCTGATACCAACGTGTACACCTGGTACCAACGTGTACACCTGGTACCTACGTGTACACCTGGTACCAATGTGTACACCTGATACCAACGTGTACACCTGATACCAATGTGTACACCTGATACCAACGTGTACACCTGATACCAACGTGTACACCTGGTACCAATGTGTACACCTGATACCAATGTGTACACCTGATACCATTGTGTACACCTGATACCAATGTGTACACCTGGTACCAACGTGTACACCTGATACCATTGTGTACACCTGATACCAACGTGTACACAGGTCTGATACCAATGTTTACACCTGATACCAATGTGTACACCTGATACCAATGTGTACACCTGGTACCAACGTGTACACCTGATACCATTGTGTACACCTGATACCAATGTGTACACCTGATACCAATGTGTACACCTGATACCAATGTGTACACCTGGTACCAACGTGTACACCTGATACCATTGTGTACACCTGATACCAATGTGTACACCTGGTACCAACGTGTACACCTGATACCAATGTGTACACCTGATACCAACGTGTACACCTGGTACCAACGTGTACACCTGATACCATTGTGTACACCTGATACCAATGTGTACACCTGATACCAATGTGTACACCTGATACCAATGTGTACACCTGGTACCAACGTGTACACCTGATACCATTGTGTACACCTGATACCAATGTGTACACCTGGTACCAACGTGTACACCTGATACCAACGTGTACACCTGATACCAATGTGTACACCTGATACCAATGTGTACACCTGATACCATTGTGTACACCTGATACCAATGTGTACACCTGATACCAATGTGATAAGGCACTAGAAGTATGCACTTCTACTGGAGCCGGAGACGCCCAGTTCCAGCCCCTTCCATCAGAGGGTGACATACGTCATCATGCTGACAGCACGGCAGACACCCTCCGACGGGAGGTATGCGGAGGACACTACTACCTCCGCAAGGGGATCCCTTAACACTACGTACTCAAGCCAAGTCGCGGACAGTGATACTTCTCTTGTTCAACTTAAGCACCCTTGTTCAGAGACAATACCTTTGTAACTGTATACCTTTGGGTAATAAAACACGGTTCAAACAAATTTCCTCGTATTTGTGATTCTTTCTCGAATTTCATAAACTCGCGCCCATGAACAAATCTGCAGTCTACTACACATCTGTTCAATATTTATCAAAAATACTATAGGATATTTCTATAAACTTGAAATGTGAAATCGATTACCAGGGATCTTTTTTCGTTTTTTTTTACCACAAGTAAAAAATTAATACTTTAAACAAAGTAATAGTGCAGGTGTTCTGCTTGACTACATCGCAAACATCAACTATGTCACTCTCACAAACACGTCCTCAGGGCATTCATACAGAAGGAGGTGTGGTTTGAATGATTAATGGACAACTAGCAAACTGTGAAACTTTAATATTGAGGCCGAAAACATGAAAATATTACTAATATTTAAAAAACGCACAGGGAATAACCTGGTGACGTAGTTGTGTCATAAATTAGCCACCAAACATTGAAGGAATTTAAGTGCTCATAACTTCCATAAATATGCTAAGATTGTTTTCCTTAATATCTTATTTGTAAGGGTTTGTTTAAGACGTTAATACTGCGCATAATGTACCTGTATATGTATATTCTGTCACTAATCAGAACCGTTTAAACGGTGTGCGATGAAGTCGCGCATTTCTTTTTTGCCAGTCACTTCAGAACTTGTGAAAGGTTTATATTTGGGCATAGAAAACCGCCAACCATAAATATATTACAAAAATATTTTTCTCTTATCACTATTATGTATCAACAAGGGAAGACTCTTTATTAAAACTCTTAAAACTAATTTCTGTGTCAATCATCATTTACGCGCAGCCAACAACATCCCCTTTTTCCCCCCATAACACACACCCACTCCAGAAAGAAACAAGCTCCATTTGGCCCCCCCCGTAACACATTATGTGTCGCTACACATTAATGTGTTAGACCAATCACAACCAACTACAGGATTCGTGACACATTTGTAACACATTTTAAACACATTCTTCCTATATATGTAGCTTTTCCATCGAATACTCATTATCCCTGACGAAGCCCCCCCTAAAGGGCGAAATATTGGATCAATAAATGAAACTTTCGAAGATGACGACTTTTCCACAAAATAAATATATTATGCTGATATATACTTTAATATTATTTGATAGAGGAATTGAGTGTTAATTCGCATGTACCCAGTGTTCTTTAATTTATTTGATCAAATTATGAATTGAAAATGGCATATTGGCCCTGAAAAACACTGTTTTGCGGATTTAATTCCTGAAATACTGATGTTATGTGTGTTAAAGTATGGCATGAAGAGACATGTGCAGGGTTTAATTCTCTCATTACAGTTACAGGCTGGTAAATGTGGACAAAGGGATTGGGCCCACTTTGTGAGAACTGCACATATATTATATAACACTCCGCTGGTGGACCAGGGTTAGGTGGGTAAGATATTCAGAAAATGTACGATCAGTTCTACACTTCACACAATACAGTTCTACACTTTGCTCAAATTCTGCTAAATAAGTGTGAAAAACTAGACATTTGGGTCTGATTTTCAGAAAATGTACGATTCACCTTCACCAATACTCTTGAATAACCCACATTTTAGACAAAAATGACCTTCAAAATGCAGTTTCACATAACAGAACTGATAAACAGGATCCCAAGTATACCCTATACCCCAGGCATACCCTATATTCATCATTTTACTGCCAAATTTAGCAGAACTTCTTAAATGTGTAGAGCTGGCAATTGTACATTTTCTGAAAATCTGACCCATATCTCAGCATATTCTGTATATTATTCATTCAATAAATCTGACAGTTTATGTTGAAATGTATTTTGAACCTGATTTATGTCTTAAATTTGGGATATTGGAGGGGATTGGTGAAGGTGAATTGTACATTTTCTGAACATTTGACCCATATGTATCTACAGTAGAACCTCTGTATTGAGACCAACCCTTGGCACTGAACAACTTGTGGTCTCATAGCGAGGTGGTCACCTATAATCTAAAAGGAGGAAACCAATTCAGACTGAGAGAAACTGGTCTTAATATGATTTAAAATCAAACATACCAGCATTTATTTTGTAGAAAATGTTATTTGTGTTACAATTTAGGAAGGGCTCATATTCTGATGTACACAATAACATATTGTTGTCGCCATCATTTATTGTGTCCGAAGACCGATTGAATAAAGAAGTAGAGAACATGATTTGTCTTGTCAGTTTGTTTGTCCAAGGTTCGTCCTGGTTCGTCTTGGTTCGTCCTGGCTCGTCTTGATAAGTTAAATGAAAATTGATGCTTTTAGCTTGATTTTAAGGGAACTTGGGGGAAATAGCAGAGGCTCTATCCATCCTGGAGTGGGGATGGCACCACCCAGGGCTCTCTGTGGACTTAAGTTACTTGAGTTGGTTGGGGGCTATGCACAGCAGGGCCGGTGGACGTCTATCTCTGAAGAACGACTCCAAGTCAAGAAATATAGTTGTAGTGATGATTGCTGTTTATTAACTCGGAATAATCAGGGGAGCACTATTCTGTTCCCTGCCTGGGCACCAACTGCCCTTACCCCCTGTTCCCTCCCCTATATATACTCCCTCCCCCCATGGTCCCGTCCTCACTCACAGTGTGAGACCCTAGCGCCCCAGGCGGTGGATGAATGTACCCCAATACATCACTCGTACACCACCTCCCAACCCCTACTACAACAATATATTCAAACATTAAGATTAATGAGTGGATCTTTATTACATTAATTCCATGATTAAGTAATTAATACATCTAAGTAACCACTAATATCCACAAGTTGTTAATGTTTAATTACAGTACGTTAACACCCACAAAGAATTGGTAATTAACCAAACCTCCCCATACTCGCCATATACCAAGGTAAAAACAGGTACGGACACAAAAACTTGAAATATCAAATACTGTAAATATCTACACGTATGTATAATATATATTAATGTAAGAGGACTCTCTGGAAGATCTATGGCTAGCATAGATGCGAGCACCTATCTCCAGACATATCTATTTCTCACTATGTAACTGTTATACTGTTCTGGTAATAAACAATATCAATCAATCAATGAACAGTGAGCATCAGCTTGTACAATGAAGAATGATATATTTGTCAGGGACCCCCTCCCCCCCCTCCCACACACACACACATGTTATTTGTTTAAGAAGTGTTCAAAGGCCAGCCTAACCTGCTCCAACACCTCGTCCTGCACCACCACCATCTCCTCCTCTACTACTCTAAGCTTGAAGGGCCCCATCTCTATACATGCCTCAAACACCTCCTTCTCCTCCTCTTCACAACTCACTGTGTAGAACCTTAAACTCCTCCTCTTCCTCCTCCTCTGCCTCCTCCTCTCCTCCACCTGCCTCCTATATACATCATCAACCGCCCTACCATCAGGCAGGAGCCAGTAAGGTTCATCTAGAGTCCCCCCCACCACCCAGTCTGCTATAGATGTCCACAGGTCCTCATTAGGCTCCTCATCCACTATAATCCTGCACCTCACTAACCTAACCCAGGGACCTTCATGTGTGAGGAGTGCATTGAGCAGCTCCCTCTTGTGCCTCATGTCTGATACATACATGTAACCCCACCATATGTCTACCTGCTCCCTAACCTTACCCTGGCCTGTAGTGTGTAAGTATGAGTGCAGGGCCTGCACTAGAGGCAGGCCATGTCCTGCTGCTGTGTGGTGGGGTGGGTCTGTATCATCTAACCATATCTCCAGCCTCCTACATGCAGGAAGCCTGTCTAGAGCCTTCTTATGCTCCTCCTGTGTGCAGCACCCAGCAGGTACAGCACCATAGATACTAGTGTAAGTGTAGTGACTGTGGTTAAGGTTTAATCTGTCTATATGTTCAGGTGTGTAGTCTGCATGGTACATCTCCAGTAGTTGAGCCCAGTCAGCTGGATGCCATGCATTGACCGCCACCTCATCCCCTTGTGTAGTGGTGTCATGTTCTACAAGCCCCCAGCGTGCTGTGCCTGGCAGGTGGTAGTGTACATGTCTCCATCCCCTGCAACACAACACAGTGGATTATAGCAACAATGGGTTATTGTGTAAATATAGTCCATGAAGGGGTGTGTGTATGAGGGGGGTATGTGCATGAGGGGGGTATGTGTATGAGGGGGTATGTGTATGAGGGGGGTATGTGTATGTGGGGGTATGTATATGAGGGGGTATGTGCATGAGGGGGGTATGTGTATGAGGGGGTATGTGTATGAGGGGATATGTGTATGTGGGGGTATGTGTATGAGGGGGTATGTGTATGAGGGGGGTATGTGTATAAGGGGTGTATGTGCATGAGGGGGGTATGTGTATGAGGGGGTATGTGTATGAGGGGGTATGTGCATGAGGGGGGTATGTGTATGAGGGGGTATGTGTATGAGGGGATATGTGTATGTGGGGGTATGTGTATGAGGGGGTATGTGTATGAGGGGGTATGTGTATGAGGGGGATATGTGTATGAGTGGGTATGTGTATGAGGGTGTATGTGTATGAGGGGGGTATGTGTATGAGGGGGGTATGTGTATGAGGGGGTATGTATATGAGGGTGTATGTGTATGAGGGGGGTATGTGTATGAGGGGGGTATGTGTATGACGGGGTATGTATATGAGGGTGTATGTGTATGAGGGGGTATGTGTATGAGGGGGGTATGTGTATGAGGGGGTATGTGTATGAGGGGGTATGTGTATGAGGGGGTATGTGCATGAGGGGGGTAGGTGTAGGAGGGGGTATGTGTAGGAGGGGGTATGTGTGTGAGGGTGTATGTGTAGGAGGGGGTTTGTGTATGAGGGTGTATGTGTATGAGGGTGTATGTGTATGAGGGTGTATGTGTATGAGGGGGGTATGTGTATGAGGGGGGTATGTGTATGAGGGGGTATGTGTATGAGGGGGTATGTGTATGAGGGGGTATGTGTAGGAGGGGGGTATGTGTATGAGGGGGTATGTGTATGAGGGGGTATGTATATGAGGGTGTATGTGTATGAGGGGGTATGTGTATGAGGGGGTATGTATATGAGGGTGTATGTGTATGAGGGGGTATGTGTAGGAGGGGGTATGTGTGTGAGGGTGTATGTGTAGGAGGGGGTTTGTGTATGAGGGTGTATGTGTATGAGGGTGTATGTGTAGGAGGGGGTTTGTGTATGAGGGTGTATGTGTATGAGGGGGGTATGTGTATGAGGGGGTATGTGTATGAGGGGGTATGTGTATGAGGGGGTATGTATATGAGGGTGTATGTGTATGAGGGGGTATGTGTATGAGGGGGTATGTGTATGAGGGGGGTATGTGTATGAGGGTGTATGTGTATGAGGGGTGTATGTGTAGGAGGGGGTATGTGTATGAGGGGGTTTGTGTATGAGGGTTTTGTTAATATGTTTGCACTGGCAACAGGTTCTAACTCATTATTTCTTTGGGGATGTAGAAATATAATACTTTTTTATTTTTTCTTTATTTTATCGGAGAACTGATTTTGAGTTTTTTCCGAATCAACAAAACTGCAGCATTAGCTGGCAGTTCTGCATTGTTTTGTGCCGTAGGAATGAAAATAGGGCATAAATCTATCAATTTCAGCTGAGTTTAGATGAAACTAACATATTACTGATATTTGGGTTTCTTCTGTATCCAAAGACTAGCTCATCTCTAAAATGTCCACGATATAAGTTTTGCAGGTTTTGGTATGTGTTTTTAACAATTTCGGTGATTTTTGTGGAGGTTGCATTATATATTGTGACAAAGGCAATAGTTCCCATTTCTGTCAATTTTATGTTCATTCCATTAGGTTCGACAGTGTTGAGTGCCTGTATCCATTTCCCTTCAATTTGTAATCTTTTTTTATGGTTTTTTTCGTCTGAGCCTTGTTCTAATATTTGTTCTATTGGGTAAATTACCATATTTTCCTCTGCAGTATGGAATATATCATTGAAATGTTCAGCAACTGGTTTTTTCTGTTCAGACCGAATATCATGAAGGTGGCCTTGTAACCTTTGACGTAATGAATTTGAGGTTTCCCCTACATAGTATTCTTTGCATTTAATGCATTCAATGATGTAGATGATATTTTTGGAATTACATGTTATTTTGCCGATAATGGGGTAAGAAAGTTGGCCATGTTGGATTTCTGATGTCTGTTTAAGCCATAGACAACATTCACATCGTGGTTTGCCACACTTGAGGGATGCCCCATAGGGCCATTCCTCTCCTGTGATGTAGTTTAGTTTATAAAGGGTTTCTGCTTTGATTTTTCTAAGAAATCTGGCCGAATAATGCCTTTTCTTTCTGAGGGTCTTGAAGAGTATAGAGCAAGCTTCTTCGAAATCAGGGGTGTTGTTGCAAATTTTATGGAATCGCGTTATTTGTGATTTTAGAATACCTCTAAATGTATGACGGGGATGGAATGATTCTTTGTGTAATAGTTCATGGGTGTCAGTTGGTTTGAAATATACTTTTGTGTCAAGAATCTCTTCGTTTTCATATCTTGATCCTTTGAATATTGTAACATCAAGGAAATCTACTCTTTTGGCATTGATTGTGTGTTTTAGTTTGATTGAAGGACTGTGGTTGTTCAAGAGCTCGAGAAATTCTAGAAATTCTTGCTCTGAGTGTGTCCAAACAAGGAAGATGTCGTCCAGAAATCTATAATATACTAGGGGAAGTTTATCTGCTTTTTCCAGTACTTCTTCCTCAAATTGAGCCATATATATGTTTGCGTAATTTGGAGCAAATTTCTTTCCCATGGCTGTGCCTGAAATCTGTAAATACCATTCATCATCGAACTGAAA
Source organism: Sthenelais limicola (assembly GCA_942159475.1). Classification (NCBI taxonomy): domain Eukaryota; kingdom Metazoa; phylum Annelida; class Polychaeta; order Phyllodocida; family Sigalionidae; genus Sthenelais; species Sthenelais limicola. The sequence goes on along the minus strand of OW804098.1, from coordinate 859,778 downwards.
GTCATTATTTTTTAGAGAGAGTTCTAATAGGTCTAGGATAGCTTCATCTGGTCTGAGTACTTTAGGGTGTTTCCTGAAGATGTTTTCTATAGAAGTAAGGCCATCGTCTATTGGTATGTTGGTGTAAAGGGAGTCAACATCTAAGGTTATCAGTAAGGAGTTTGCGGGAACTTTTTGTTCTTGCAATTTTTCCAGAAAATCCCAAGTGTCTTTTATGTAGGAGGGATGAATGGTGGCCAGTGGTTTCAGAAAATGGTCAATGTATTCCGATACTCTATATGATTCACTATTACAGTCTGAAATTATGGGCCTTCCAGGAGGCATTCTGTTGGGAATCGTCCATTTATCTAGATCTTTGTGGATTTTTGGTAAGAGGTAGAACAGTCGTGGTCTTGGATTATCTGGTGGTTTTAGGTAATTTATCTGCTTTTGTTTTAGATAGAGGTTCCCTCGACCTAATTGGGTAAGAATTTCATTAATTTTCTTGGCTGTTTCAGGATAAATAGGTTTGTCTATTTTTGTGTAAAATTTGGAATCATTTAGCTGTCTTTTTGCTTCTTTTATGTAGTCAGATTTTCTCATTATGACTGTTGCTGACCCTTTGTCTGCTTTTTTGATTACCAAGTGGTTTTTGCCTCTTAGGCTTCGTAATGCTCCAATTTGGTTTCTTGGCAGATTGGGTTTGTTTTTCTGAATCGGGGTATCTTTTATTGATTTTGTCATGTCTTGCAAAGTTTGTTGGATCTCGTCTGGAATGAATTTCTCAGGTGGAGACCATGAAGATTTTTCAACAAAGGGTAGTTTTTCATATTTTGAGTTCTTATAGAACTGTTTATAAAAGTATTGGATTTTGATTTTCCTTGAGAAGTTATCAACATCAGTCATTATTTTGTCCTTGTCTGTAAACTTAGGTGTTGGGACGAAATTTAGGCCCTTTGCCAAAATATCTATGTGTAGGAGGGGGTATGTGTGTGAGGGTGTATGTGTAGGAGGGGGTTTGTGTATGAGGGTGTATGTGTATGAGGGTGTATGTGTAGGAGGGGGTTTGTGTATGAGGGTGTATGTGTATGAGGGGGGTATGTGTATGAGGGGGTATGTGTATGAGGGGGTATGTGTATGAGGGGGTATGTATATGAGGGTGTATGTGTATGAGGGGGTATGTGTATGAGGGGGTATGTGTATGAGGGGGGTATGTGTATGAGGGTGTATGTGTATGAGGGGTGTATGTGTAGGAGGGGGTATGTGTATGAGGGGGTTTGTGTATGAGGGTGTATGTGTATGAGGGTGTATGTGTATGAGGGGGGTATGTGTATGAGGGTGTATGTGTATGAGGGGGTATGTGTAGGAGGGGGTATGTGTATAAGGGGGTATGTGTATGAGGTGGGTATGTGTATGAGGGGGGTATGTGTATGAGGGGGGTATGTGTATGAGGGGGTATGTGTATGAGGGGGTATGTGTATGAGGGTGTATGTGTATGAGGGTGTATGTGTATGAGGGGGTATGTGTATGAGGGGGTATGTGTATGAGGGTGTATGTGTATGAGGGGGTATGTGTAGGAGGGGGTATGTGTGTGAGGGTGTATGTGTAGGAGGGGGTTTGTGTATGAGGGTGTATGTGTATGAGGGTGTATGTGTAGGAGGGGGTTTGTGTATGAGGGTGTATGTGTATGAGGGGGGTATGTGTATGAGGGGGTATGTGTATGAGGGGGTATGTGTATGAGGGGGTATGTATATGAGGGTGTATGTGTATGAGGGGGTATGTGTATGAGGGGGTATGTGTATGAGGGGGGTATGTGTATGAGGGGGTATGTGTATGAGGGGGTATGTGTATGAGGGGGGTATGTGTATGAGGGTGTATGTGTATGAGGGTGTATGTGTATGAGGGGGTATGTGTATGAGGGGGTATGTGTATGAGGGTGTATGTGTATGAGGGTGTATGTGTAGGAGGGGGTATGTGTATGAGGGGGTATGTGTGTGAGGGTGTATGTGTAGGAGGGGGTTTGTGTATGAGGGGGGTATGAGGGTGTATGTGTATGAGGGGGTATGTGTATGAGGGGGTATGTGTAGGAGGGGGTATGTGTATGAGGGGGTATGTGTATGACGGGGTATGTGTATGAGGGGCTATGTGTATGAGGGGGTATGTATATGAGGGTGTATGTGTATGTGGGCGTATGTGTATGAGAGGGGTATGTGTATGAGGGGGTATGTGTATGAGGGGGTATGTGTATGAGGGGGTATGTATATGAGGGTGTATGTGTAGGAGGGGGTATGTGTATGAGGGGGTATGTGTATGAGGGGGGTATGTGGGTGTAGGTGTACGAGGGGGTATGTGTATGAGGGGATATGTGTATGAGGGGGTATGTGTATGAGGGGGTATGTGTATGAGGGTGTATGTGAATGAGGGGGGTATGTGTATTAGGGGGGTATGTGTATGAGGGTGTATGTGTATGAGGGGGTATGTGTATGAGGGGGTATGTGTATGAGGGGGGTATGTGTATGAGGGGGTGTGTGTATGAGGGGGTATGTGTATAAGGGTGTATGTGTATGAGGGGGTATGTGTATGAGGGGTGTATGTGTATGAGGGGGTATGTATATGAGGGGGTATGTATATGAGGGGGTATGTGCATGAGGGGGGTATGTTATGAGGGGGGTATGTGTATGAGGGGGGTATGTGTATGAGGGGCATATGTGTATGAGGGGGGTATGTGTATGAGGGTGTATGTGTATGAGGAGGTATGTGTATGAGGGGGGTATGTGTATGAGGGGGGTATGTGTATGAGGGGGTATGTGTATGAGGGGGTATGTGTATGAGGTGGGTATGTGTATGAGGGGGGTATGTGTATGAGGGTGTATGTGTATGAGGGGGTATGTGTATGAGGGGGTATGTGTATGAGGGTGTATGTGTATGAGGGGGTATGTGTATGAGGGGGTATGTGTATGAGGGGGGTATGTGTATGAGGGGGTATGTGTATGAGGGGGTATGTGTATGAGGGGGTATGTGTATGAGGGGGTATGTGTATGAGGGGGGTATGTGTATGAGGGTGTATGTGTATGAGGGGGTATGTGTATGAGGGGGTATGTGTATGAGGGTGTATGTGTATGAGGGGGTATGTGTATGAGGGGGGTATGTGTATGAGGGGGTATGTGTATGAGGGGGTATGTGTATGAGGGGGTATGTGTATAAGGGGGGTATGTGTATGAGGGGGGTATGTGTATGAGGGGGTATGTGTATGAGGGGGTATGTGTATGAGGGTGTATGTGAATGAGGGGGGTATGTGTATGAGGGGGGTATGTGTATGAGGGTGTATGTGTATGAGGGGGTATGTGTATGAGGGGGTATGTGTATGAGGGGGGTATGTGTATGAGGGTGTGTGTGTATGAGGGGGTATGTGTATGAGGGTGTATGTGTATGAGGGGGTATGTGTATGAGGGGGTATGTGTATGAGGGGGTAGGTATATGAGGGGGTATGTGCATGAGGGGGGTATGTTATGAGGGGGGTATGTGTATGAGGGGGGTATGTGTATGAGGGGCATATGTGTATGAGGGGGGTATGTGTATGAGGGTGTATGTGTATGAGGAGGTATGTGTATGAGGGGGGTATGTGTATGAGGGGGGTATGTGTATGAGGGGGTATGTGTATGAGGGGGTATGTGTATGAGGTGGGTATGTGTATGAGGGGGGTATGTGTATGAGGGTGTATGTGTATGAGGGGGTATGTGTATGAGGGGGTATGTATATGAGGGTGTATGTGTAGGAGGGGGTATGTGTATGAGGGGGGTATGTGTATGAGGGGGTATGTGTAAGAGGGGGTATGTGTATGAGGGGGGTATATGTATGAGGAGGTCTGTGTATGAGGGGGGTTTGTGTATGAGGGGGGTATATGTATGAGGGGGGTATGTGTATGAGGGGGTATGTGTATGAGGGGGTATGTGTATGTGGGGGTATGTGTATGAGGTGGGTATGTGTATGAGGGGGGTATGTGTATGAGGGGTGTATGTTGGGGTATGTGTATGAGGGGGGTATGTGTATGAGGGGGGTATATGTATGAGGGGAGTATGTGTATGAGGGGGTATGTGTATGAGGGGGTATGTGTATGAGGGGGGTATGTGTATGAGGGTGTATGATGAGGCATATGGTAAGATATATTATGTATACGATCAAAAAGTCACTTGTATGGTATCATTGAATCATACCATTGGTATAATAGTATTCAGGGGTTAATTACTGAATGAGTATAATATGTATATACAAGGAACTGGAACATAAATATAGGAATGGATATCAAGTATTATGGTGTAACTTCCATAAGTATAATATTAACAGATAATTAATGATATATTCATGATCATGTGGCCCCCAAAAAATCTTGGTTTCCGATTTTTGCACCCATAATTTGTTGATTAAGGTCTAAAGCAGGCATTTCAGATTTCAACATTGAATAGAAATCGTTTTAGTACATAATACCCCTAATTCTTACAGATAAACACATACCTTTACACTGAATACCGTCAAAACTTGGTCTCTTCCAGGCGGCCACACCCATATTTCACACCCACACCCCTACATATACTTGTACCCGCACCCACTCATTCAACTAAATACAATATCAGACATGGCAATATATTATTTGATAATAGTAACGTTGAAGAGAAGAGGGGGTCAATTTTCGATGGGGTGGGTCACATTTTGATAGCAGAAAATCAACCCATGGGCCACTTCTTCGATGGGGTTCCCTTTTTGTCACGACAGGCCCAAGCAGTGGGAGGGGGGGAGACAGGGGGAGGGGGGAGACAGGGGAGGGGGGAGACAGGGGGAGGGGGAGACAGGGGGAGGGGGCAGGCAGGGGAGGGGGATACAGGGGAAGGGGGCAGGCAGGGGGAGGGGGAGACAGGTGGAGGGGGCAGGGGGGAGGAAGGGGGAGACAGGGGAGGGGGCAGGCAGGGGGAGGGGGCCTAGGGGAGGGGGAGGGGGCAGACAGGGGGAGGGGGCAGACAGGGGGAGGGGGCAGGCAGTGGGAGGGGGGCAGACAGGGGAGGGGGCAGGAAGGGGGAGGGGGGCAGGCAGGGGGAGGGGGGCAGAGAGGGGGGGACAGGCAGGGGGAGGGGACAGGCAGGGGGAGGGGGGCAGAGAGGGGGAGGGGGGCAGGAAGAGGGCCTTATACCATACATTTTTCACCTAACGAGGTCCTTCAATGGGTAATGGACATATCTATCCTTCCCATCTATCTGTTGTGAAATCCATCTCTATATTAATAAAAAAAAGGGTTTGGACCCTTAAACGGCTATCTTCTCTGAAACCGCTGGCCAGATCTCCATTATATTTCACATGCATATTGCCAAAAATGATGCCGAACCATTCCACTATGTTTCATTAACAAATTAGGGTTGGAAAGTTGTTAGAAATGGTTTACATTGAGCACCTCCATCCAGGGCCCCCAGCTCTGCCCGGAAACAAATCTATCAGTGCCCCTACACCAGGTTTCTGAGTTACCCAAAGCATGGCGTCATGGACAGGTACCACGGCATGTTGCTTCACTATGGGATGGGAATTGATACATTTCATCATATTTCCACCAAAAAGAACTCAGGAAATTTCCACAGGGGGAGAGGCAATGGGATGCAAAAAAATATCTTTACAGGGTTCCATTTGAGATATATGGGGTGGGGGAGGGGAGGTGGGAGGGAAGGGGGAGGGGCGGCGGGAGGGAAGGGGGAGGGGAGGTGGGAGGGAGGGGGGAGAGGGGCAGGGGCAGGGGAAGGGGGGTGAAGGGAGGTGCAAAGCACGGGTATTTGCTAGTTTCTTATTAATGATAAAAAACGAGTTCATTTTGTAATTTAAGTGACTTGTGAAGGTATCAACCTTAGATTTCTTAGCAAATGTTGTTTTTCCATATATGATTCATGTCAGAACTGACCCATGTCTGAATGTCCAAGAGGCTGACTGTTCCTGCTACCACTGCAGGGACCCGTGGGGGCTAGGGAACCGATGCACCACCCAGACTCTGCTGCTAGCTGTAGGCGGGGACTGGCAGTACTGCTAATCCTCTAAATTAGATGGGTGGGACGCTAGTGATCCCTATACCTAACAAATAGGGTTAGGTATAGGTGATCTTAGATAGGTTGGTGCGCTAAGGTTCCTAATTTTTGTCAATAAAGGGTAACATTTTGCAATGCTCATTTTTCCTGTTTCAGCATTCATATTTTAGGGATGCCATGTAGGGCCATTCTTCCCTAGTGATATTGATTAGTTCCCTCAGAAATCTTGCTGCATCACATGTTTTCTCTCTTATTATGTTAAAGTGAATATATTCTAAAACAGGGGGAGGCTCCGTTGTCCAACAGAGCTGATACAGAGTATACCACACTTACACTTCATATGTTATAATGCATGTGACTATTGCTAACTACCGACTACCACTACATAGAGAGGAACCTGGATAAACAGCTCACTTTAGTCTTTTGGTTACTGCATGTATAAGTTATACAATTGTACAATAAAGTCATCTACTCACTGTATTATGTAAGTACAAGGTGTGATGGCCCCAATGGTTTGTGCAGCCACGTCTCCTAGGATGTCCTCTGGTAGCTCCTGCAGGCAGTTGTACACCAGTTTACCAATAGCATCACGCCCCACAAAGGTGCCCCTGAACCATGTCTCTCCCTCACTGGTGGTATCTATTCCATCAAATGTCTCTTGTATCTGCTTAAACAGACTTTCTGCCTCATGTATCAACTGTTCACTACACTTTCCCTCCAGCAGGTCATGTATCCTGGATGTGGTGGAGAACAAATCCTTTATTCTGTCCACAAGAGCAAAGCAGTCTTTCCTCAATGATCTGTATGTTTCATCTGTGGGGGACTTGTCTTCATCTGGCCACATGATCAGCTGCCACCTCACCATGTTAGTCAGTATTGATACCTTGGCATCTCTACCTTGGTGTTTATCCATAGACACACATCCAAATAGCATGATTGTTAGGTTGTGGAAGAGTGTCGTGGAGGACAAATAGAAGAGGAAGAGCTTTCTTATGGACAAAGGAAGACAAAGAGCACCCTTTGCCATGAAGTAGTCCAAGAAACTTTCATGAGCACATTCATAAATCCAGCCTTCACCTTCCAACAAATTCTCATAGATTTTGCTGAGGAGTTGAATAAGAGGATACGTTTCATCCAAACCAAATTCCCTGAACAGTTTGTCTGATAGCTCCATGTCCTTTGATAATCCAGTCATGAGAAGTAATGCATAGAAGAGTTCCTGCTTTTTAGGGTTATCTTCTGCTTTGCCTCCTTGTGGACGGCAGGTCTCTCTTGTCAATAGAAGTCTTTCTACCTTGTTGTAGATCTCACTCACATGCATGGTTCCTATAGAGTCAATCTTGATAATCTGACGTCTATTTTGGCTGAGCACTAATAATAACACTAGCAGAAGCCTTAGTGGGTTCTGCAGTATGGCTTGTATGTTCTTATTGGTCTGACTCTCTGACTCCATGTACTCTACTACCTTCTGTGCTTCTGGCCTGGAAGCACAATGTTTCCTGACATAAGTGAGACCTTGTTCAATGGTAAATCCATTGGTTTCCAGCTCTCTATCAAATTTGTCCTTGTCCACTCCTGCTCTGTTCTCCCGGGTAGAGAGAAATACAACTGGATGTCTTGATTTTTTTGCTTCCTCTACAAATTCCTGAATCAATCTTGTTAATTCTTCATCTCGTACCTCATCGATACCGTCAATGAATATGATTAACCTTATTGTGTCGCTCTGTCTGATGAGTTTATAAAGTCTTCTTCTGTATGTACCCAGCAATGCTTGTTCTATGGCCTTCCAGATGCCTTCAGTAGGGATTCTTTTGGCCACCAAGAAGACCATCACTTGTTGCATGTCACAAACCTCTTGCTCTGATGACTGTTTATCATGACATGCTTGGTTGATGAAGCCACGGATAAAAGTAGTTTTACCAGTACCAGCCGGTCCAGAAAGGAGGACAGTTGTGGGTTTGGGCTTGTCTGCATAGATGTCAAGAATAGCATGGCTCTCTATCCTCTCTTTGGTTCTGAAAAAAAGGGTTTTAGACAAATATATAAACAAATTTGTTTTTATTGGAGTCATTTTGTCTTCAGAAATTAATGTCATGAATTGTTAATTTTGAGTTTTACCTGCTGACCAGTTAGGGATGCAAGTTGGTTAAGGCAAAATAAACTGAAGATTTAATGAGGTCGGAGTTACATATGGGTCAGATTTTTTTAAATATGTACAATACGCTTCAACCATTCCTCTCATATTTAAGACAGAAATGAGCTTAGAAAAACCCGGTATTCAGGGTTTTACAGCCTAATTTAGCAACATTTCCTAAATGTGTAGAGATTTTTACAATATAATTTTTTTGAAAATCTGACCCTTATATATATAGTCAATGAAATGTGCCAGAAAAACCCTGGAAGGGGTCACTTGACAAATTTCCTAGCCCAACATCAACCAGTCTGAAATTTTTGTGTTTTTGTCTTTACTGATAAGTTGTTTGCAGCTGCAGATTATCATACAAAACTGGGAGAGACAGGTGCTTTTCTGAACCTGACATCAACCAGTCCAATATATTGTGTATCACAGTTTACGATGACCATCTAGTCTGAAAACACCAAAAAATGAAATTACTGATTGTATGTTTAGCTTCTGATTGTTAAAAGAACCCAACAAATGTTACAAAATAACTAATGTGCATTTAGCTTCTGATTGTTAGAGAATCCCAACCAACTGAAGAACTATTTACCTATAAGATTACAAGGAAAATTGATCGAAGAATCATTTAATGTATTGTTGCCTATATACTTTTTGTTGTTACAATGAAGGTAGAAGAAGTTGTTGGAATGTCTAAAGAGGACCACAATGTGGCTACAATAACTAGTAACTGTCAACCATTAAGCGATTTTTAGCAAGTATTTTGGTAGGCTTGCATGAGGGTAAATGCGTTTTATCAAAAAGATAAGGATGAAGATGATATCCAAATGTTTAGGGGGCTGAAATGTTTGAAAGCTGTCTCTTGGAATGTATAAAGCCTATTACCAAAATTAGATCAGATACAGCAGTTTATTACGGAATCCCCAAGTTGTATTATTACAAGAAACTCGGTTAAAAATTAGTGTTATAATGTTGGGTTTGATGTGCCTCCCCCTTTCTCATGAGGTATCAACTAATCAGGGTTTTCCCATGCCTACTGGTGGTGACCCTTGCACCTTGAATGTATTTCATGTACACATCATTAAACAGTCTTGAACAACAGGTGCTCTGAGTTACTCATCCTTTAGGGCTCGTCCCTACCCTTCTCTTACTACTCCCCCTAGATATCTACCATCATGATCCCCAATTCATAATATATATGGGGATAGAACCCACGGCCGATTTTGGTATAATTTTTGGCTTGGATTAAGCCACTTTTACACCCAAGGGATAAAGGAGGGAATGTCGGATACATGCATCCTATCATGTTTTCATGGGAATTTTCGAATGCATGTACACATCTGGAGGTAACTACAACACAAAGGAGCTAGAAACACATAGATGGAAACACAGGAAATTTACTGCATTATGTAGAATGCTATCCGACATGTAAATTCTACAAATATACATGGCGCTTTTATTTTACAACATCTATTTTTGGACTTTTTTTGCACCATACACACCATTTGGATTGCCAATTAAATTTGGAATTAGCACCACCGTTTTCTTTGTGTCCTTTAGTGGCAAGGCGTTAGTCTGGGTGCTGGGTGAGGAGTGCACCCTCCTCCGCCTCCCAGTGCATGCTAGTGCAGGAACGACCCATTGCAGAGGGGATATTCCCTTTGTTTTACAGTATGTGAGACCCTGACTCCTGTTATTTCAAATTGGGCATCCCTGTGAAACCACTGGAATTCATGGGAGGACATATTTTTCGAACTGAAGGATCTTTGCAGGTACTCGGGGACTGATATGGATGGATGACGAGTCATGGAATCATGTTTGGACGCTGGTCTGACACTTGCCCATGCAAATAATTATTATCATGTAGGACCTACTTTTCTACATTTAAGTTATAAAGTTGTTATGAGCTATATGGTCCAAAGGGGAGTGGTGTATAGAGATGTCTATCAGTGCTATGCTTTGTGTACAGCCTCTACTCAGATTGCTTTCATTTGTTTGGCGTTACGCAAGGGATTTTGAGAAGACATTGGTATCTATTAGTCAATTTATTGTATGGGACATTTTCCATTTACTTAAATAATGCAGTCAATAATTTAGGAACTTGCATCCCTGACCAGTCTATGTATATCTATTTAAGAATCAATTCCCTTGGTTTTGTCTGCTTGTGGGTACTGTTGCCTGACGAAAGTTTGAGGGCTTGCCCGAGAACTTCCATCAGGCAACAGTACCCGTGAGCAGACAAAACCAAGGGAATTATTGCTTTTAGACATGATTTGATGAGATTCACTTCATGGGAGAGAAAAAAAGATAGACAAACCTATCGTAAAACCGGTCGAAAAACATTAGCACATGCCATGACAGTTGCAATACTGTTTACATGACCTGACCCGAAAGTGTGTGCATGGGTCCGTATCTTACTGCACACGCAAAGAAGATGAAACAACCCTCGTTGCACCAAACTGACAAAAACCTCCTTATAGACAATATACATACACCAACTACTTCTTTAGCCGTCTCAAACTAGTATTTCATTTAAGAACTATTTAAATTCTAGGTTAGAATACAATATCACCTTTGGCCCCGTTTTTCGCAATATAAAAGTTCACATACTTGTTCCATTTTGGAAAAATCCTTCCAATTTCATGGTGGTTTGGGGTGCAAACTTCTGCCTTGCTCACTTGTCAACAGACATCATGGCGGAGGCTACGGCTTTCGCTCAGGGCAAACGCTCGCTTCTAAACTGTCCAAATTATCCCTGGTAAGCATTAAATCATTGTTATGCCCTGTTATCAACACATTCACGATTTCCAACAAACATATCGATTTAAATAGCGGTACCAATACTACACAGCATGCCTCGACAAGATGAGAATCGCCGCAAGCGATAGGGGAGGGCTCCAAAAACATTAGGTCCCGGCCGACCAGGGTTCTATGGAGTCAGAACACGCAGCAGGGTTCTATAGAGAAAAAAACCATCCCAGAATCTCATCGAATCAAGTCTAACATCCATTATTCATCCTATCATTATCTATATATTTCATACAAACTAGAGAATGGGATGGAGATGGGATGGAGACTTAGTCTTGACTAAGCGAGGAAGGTGTAGAAGTACTGCCAACCATGTGTCTATGCCATCCGCCCCCACCCCCCCCCCACCCCCCTCCCCCGCACTAAGCCTACTAAGGATGTTCTGCCTTGAGTACGTCACCATCAGTCCTGGCAACTCAGGCCTATAATGTAACACTGGCTGCAGTGCAAATACAATATTCCTGAAATTGTCTGTTTACATAAAAATATCAAAACTTACGGATTCGAAGAATCTCGAGTATTGAGTAATATGTCTACATTTATGAAGTTCTGCGAGATGTCTATAATGCGTTGATGTAAGATGTCAGCCAATGGTACTTGCATAATGGACTCAGCTAAGCAGGAATGGTGGTCTGCGATCCCTGAAATAGAGATTAATTGTAAAACAGTCACTGGAGCTCTAGCATGTGTGAAAGGGAGGCGGGGATATGAAATATTCACTCCATTAGAACCATTTAAGGTTGATATCTGGTTTGCACAATGATGCCCCCCCCTGTTGCCCATAATGACGCATGTTGCTTGACGTATTTCTATGGGCTGTCTTTCCGACCCACAAGGTTGGGAACTATATTTTAGAATGCAAAATTACTTAATCCTGTACTGTCATGTATGTTATTTTGCTTCACGGTTTTGCCACAGATTACTCTAATAGACATATTCAAATATTCATTTTAATTTTAACTCATTTATATGCACTGATACTGTAATCTTTAGAGAACTAGGCTAATATTCATTCCATATCAGTCTGAGGCCCGATATGCCCATCATATTAGACGCCGGACTGAGTTGAGCTGTCAGTGTTAACTCAATGGGCCATACATATTGACCACATTCAAAGGTGAAATAAAGCAGGTATTAGCATAGCCTTTTGAAGGAAGGCTGATATCTGATAGAACATGTCTCAATGTCAAGGGGCGATATTTGGTTTAGAATTTTTGGCCTTGAGTAAATGATGAGGGTGGGAGATCAGGGATGCAGGTTTCATAAGGCTATATAAGGGTGGAATAGCATGACATGTTCGGTTAACATGGGATGGAGCAATGGTCGGGGGAACCTTGGTGTCACTTAAGAATACATGTAATCAAAACACAAGACAAAAGCACAGGAACCTGATGGATGACACATTCTCACAATACTCATATTCATGGATGTCCTGCTCTGATGGAGGCGGCAGAGTTGCAGCCTCAGGAGACCGGTTGTCCTGTGCAGGCCCTGCAGTCTGATGCCCAGGTATAGGCTGGGTCCTCTCTGTTCCTCCAAATCCTGCTCTACCTGCAGAAAAAATAGCTTACATTCACCCAGTGAGACAATCAGTAAGTCATAGCCACCTTTGACTATATATGTATAAAACGTTCACCCAGCGAGACAATGTAGGCTCATGACCACCTGTGACTATACATGTATAGAAGGTTAGACATTCACCCTTAAATATAATCATGAACAATCATTTTACAGAAAATATGGAATGTTGACCAAAAGATTAGATTTAATGTAAATGCATATAAATTTGCATAATTGGCCAGTGAGACAATGCAGGCTCATGACTGCCAGTGACCAAACAAGATTAGACCTGTAGTGAGACAATTCAGGCTCATCTTGTTCATTATCTAGATCATCCAACAAATTCTTTAACTTACTTGTGCAACCACTTCGCAGGCTGTTTACTTGAGCCATGTTGCTCTCTTCTTGTGTCTCCCGCAATTCATCCAGTTTCTGTATGAATCCAGGTTCCCCTATCCTACTGTAGGGTATTTCACGGGTTGTAGATCCCATCCTTTCAAAGTATGCTTCCTTGTAATATTTGCCACGTTCCTCCTTAGGTAGCTGGACAGAGAACATTTTCCCAGCCACTAATTTACTAGCTGGTTCTATGTCAACTTCAATAACATAGCTATGACACTGGCTCCCTCCTTTGGATTCAACATGTATAAACTGTGGAGCTTGAATGCAGAGTTCAGCAATATGAGCTAATTCTTTGTAGCAGTTTCTAATTGCCTCCTCCAGTTTATCCTTGTATTCAGTTCTATCTTCAATCTTCACCTTCACTCCCACAATTTCCCTGGGGGATACATCATCTTCTTTAGCTTTTTGAACCTGTTCATCTACTACACCAAAGTGAATGGTTCCATTTGTCCTACTGTTCATGCAACCCGTAGCAAACCGAAGTGTTTCATAGAGAAACTTTGTCAATGTCTCATTGTTAGTGCGTCCACGACCCAGTTTAAACTCATGGCATGGTTGCATCAGTGATTTAGATTTTGGGCCACTTTCCATACAATTTAAGGCTGAGCCAGCATGATATGAATATTCATTTCCTTCTTTCATAAAAGGACGTGGGGCTACAAGAGGGAGAGGGTCCTTGATTGGTTTCTCAATTGAAGAAGTTTGGTCATCACCTTGAGGGATATGCCCCTCCTTCATGAATGAGCCATATATTAATTCTGAAATAGGTTCTTGAAGAGAAAGTTTGGCATGAAATGCTTCATCCTCCTGAGCTGCTACATTAATGCAAATCTTCTTTGCTCTGTCAAGGTAAAAGTAACCGCTGATGTTTTCAATATCATTGTCCATCAACAAAATTAATGTAGGGTCATCAGTGAGATCTTGACTTTCTATGTCCTCTAAAGCTAAATTCTTCACATTGCTTTTCTTTGAGGGACCTCGGATTACTAGTTTATCATATTTAGTTTGTCCATCCTGTATTTGGTCAACCCATCTGGAAGATGCTTGTTGCAGCTGGTGCCACACTTCAGGCAAGGGTATAGTTTTAATATCTTTTTCAGATTCATACAAAAGAAGAAATACCAGTTGTTGCTCCAATTGATTGGCTTTCGGGCCTTTTTTCACAAATATGTGTTTTATGTCATATTTGTTACCTTGTGATGTTTGCTTCTGCTCGAGTTTTAGGCTTGGAAAAGCCCTTTGCATGACTTGTAGAATGTCTGACCTATTACTGCTCCCTGCACTAGCTTGATGTTTGAGGATTGTGGCTTCATCTCCAGGAGTTCCATCTCTCTCTACTGGTGGATCCATCTCCTGTTGTTCACGATATGGGGTGTAGTGTCCACCCTGTGCTCCACCTTCTTCCCCTGTGGCTTCATCTCCAGGGGTTCCCTCACTCTCTACTGGTGGATCCATCTCCTGTTGTGCATTATGTGGGGTGTAGTGTCCACCCTGTGCTCCACCTTCTTCCCCTGTGGCTACATCTCCAGGGGTTCCCTCACTCTCTACTGGTGGATCCATCTCCTGTTGTGCACTATGTGGGGTGTAGTGTCCACCCTCTGCTCCACCTTCTTCCACAGTGGCTTCATCTCCAGGGGTTCCCTCACTCTCTACTGGTGGGTCCATCTCCTGTTGTTCACTATGTGGGGTGTAGTGTCCACCCTCTGCTCCACCTTCTTCCACAGTGGCTTCATCTCCAGGGGTTCCCTCTCTCTCATCCCCTTCCATCATGAGTTATCCTGTTAGAAAGATATGAATATAAACATGGAATGTGCATGTGGTCTGTTAAAGATAGACACAGGATGTGCATCCGGTGATCAACTTTTGCAATATTTTCTACTTGCCAGCACAAGGAAAGCACCTGGAGAAACTTCAAACTATTCAAAATTCATTTATCAGAATAGCCAATAACCTAAAGAAAACTGAGAGTGTAAAAGAACTCCATATCATAAACAAAATCCCATTCTTACATGAAAGAAGGGAAGCACACCTACTCCAGGTTGCTTTCTCGATGAGCTGTGACGAGAACTTTACAGATAATAGAAAATTAAACCTAAGAAATCAGACAAGTGGCAAACTTTTGAAAGTCCCTATGACAAAAACTGAGAGGATCAAGAAATCATACTATATACAGGCACCTTACCTATACAATAAGCTACCCCACAAAGGGAGAAATACCTCCCTAACAATTAGCGATTTCAAATCCTACCTGGATGAAGAATTTTATTCTTACTCCCCAGGCCAGGCAAAGCAAAACGGCCCCCAAAACCAAAATTAAAAACTAAAACAAGTGGCACCAGGGCCAACCACAGTGGGACAACGTCAAGAAACCCTCACCCTAAAACTCATAGACCGAAACAACGCCCCCCGACTGCTCTATCTCTCTACCACACCAGTACCAACAAACGGACATGAGCTGACTCGACCATGTGTTCGTCAGAATGCCATCGACTCAGCTCATGTAATGACGAACGACCGACTGAGGCCAGTCAGGTGTTAGTCAGAATGCAAAGGGCAAATCACTCGGCCTTCTGCCAACTCCCAAACATGATAGTCAATAAGAGACTATGTTGACAAAACTGATCAACATTAAAGGCTGATGTGACCAGTGTTCGTCAGAATGCAAATCACACCATGCCACCCATTGACGCAATGTTTGTATGAGAGGGACACCAGGAGTGTTCGTAAGAATGCAAATGGTCTCCCTATCAAGCAAACAGTCTGCACACCAAGCTGTAATATGTAATATGTAATAACTAATGAATCTACCAGATAGAATAACTGAAATGTATGTAATAATGTAATTAGATGTAAAAGGGACCTCCTGGTAGATCTATGATTAGCATAGAATGTGGTACCCATTTCCAGATATTGTATTGACTATATTGATGTAACTGTAATTGAACTGGAAATAAACATTATACATACATACAAGATATCATAGTAGGAATCAGGATATTACAGGCTATTGACATAATACTATGTTGTTCCACAGGTTGGATGCCTGGTGCATTGAAGCAGGGAAGCAGTTATTTATAAGGAATGAAGTTGAAGGCAGTCTTGTGAAATTAAATTTGTATTTTTAATTGGTTTTGTTTTATATGGATAAATAGGCGTAAATTTGCTGAATAAGTTATATTAAATTGAAAGGTTTCATATAAATTAAGAGGGATGATTCAAATGAGTATTTTAAGAGTTATTTAGTAGGAACGGAGAGATGAACAAAAGGTGTGAGTGGGTCAGTAATTTAGAAGCATTGAGCTTGATGACGAGGGGTGAAGTTAGGGTTTCGGAAGGTTGGTATTGCAATGTGTGGTGGAGTCACATGGGTTGTTAATATTAGGGTTTGAGAAAGGTGTGGGAGGGATACTTGGTTAGTTATCACTTTTTTAACAACTCTATGGTGATTATTAAGATATGAGTAAATCATGAGTTGAGACCATATTAACTGTATGAATTTGATAATGACAAGAAAAAAGTGTGCAGGGTCCATATTTTATTTAAATAATGTGAAGGGACTGTTAAGTTACAGGGTGCTATATTAGAAATGAATACTAACAATTGTAAGCCCTTGTTTCTCAGGTAATAATACATTGGTTCACTATAAAAAAACACTTCTACTTAAAAAAGGTAAGAGTTATCTATGATTGTTGTGAGTTATATTGATGCTGTGATGCAAACTCTTTTGTTTGGGAAGGACACTATGGTCTTCTTGGTCTCTAGTGGGAATATGTAGAAATGCTAAGTCCACCCATTATCAAGGCTCATTTGCATAAGTAATGGATAAACCATGGGACTAAAAGTGGATAATGGATTATAGGATATAAGTCCCGAGACAAGGCCTTTAGGCCGTCGAGGGCCTTATCTCCTATAATCCCTTATCCACGTTCAGGACCATGGTCTATCTATTTTAACACATGCCAATTAACCACAGGCACACGCCAATTAACCACATCAAAGGAGACTCCATGGATGGTATAATTAATTCAACAGCTGGGAATGGTCAGGGGATGTTTCAATGGTCAGGGGATGTTTCAATGGTCAGGGTATGTTTCACTTCCATGCCTGGGAGATCATTTTTCACTTTCCCTAGTATCAATAATTCTATTCTTTAAGATTCTTTTTTTAAAAAAAATATAATCCTTGGAGTACTATAAGGTGAATCTCAGTTTTCTAGATCTCAACATACCTACTAATTTTTCTTTTTAACTTTTACATATGCTAGGGGAAGGCAGAGGAGACTAATTATTTATGTTCATGCTAACATTATATCGATACTACAATGGTACTAGCAACTTTAGTCAATTTGAAACTAACACACCAATTAAGCACATCACAGGAGGCTCCTAATTAAATCAACACCATTAAATCCCTAGCATCGATAACTCTCTTCTTTAAGATTTTTTTTTTAAAAAACCGATTCCTTGGAATAATATAAGGTGAATCTAAGTTCTCTAGATCTAAACATACCTACTAATCTTTCTTTTTAATTTTCCACCGATTAAAACAAATGAAGAAAACTATTCACATAAATAAAGCAATGGTTAGACCAACATGGGTCAAAGAAAAAATCTCGAGCAAACATAAGTATATTCTGGAGGATCTTCCAAGAGTGTTTCCCCACACAACTCAAGTCGAACTACATAAATAACTGCAAGGGCTTATCTTCTAACTAAAACATATATGTTAGGCATGGAAGAGAACCTTGACCATTACCAACTGTTCATTTAATTTGAAAGGCATAATTCCTAGATTCTGCCTTCTCCCCCACCCCTCACCCCTCTCTCTCTTCCTCTCGCTCATTAGGGTCTGTCTTTAATTAACAGTCAATTAACAGCCCCAAGTATCCGATTTGAATAATTCAAAATTCACCGTAATGCTGACATCCCTGCGGTTTGTTTGGTGTATGAGATACATTTTTAATTCGGGTACCAGCCTTGCCGCGCCAAAACTTTCCGCGCTGTACTTACCGCGACACCTTACTTAACCGCGACTCACGCCCATGTGACTGGCGTGCCTCACCGCGCCCACTGCACCCCTTCCCGCTCCCTACATTGCCGCGCCCAACCTTGCCGTGAACCTTTCGTCTGAGAAATGGAACTTTTCCACGCGCCTCCCCCAAATAGTTGCGTCACAAACTGGCGACCTGATTAGATGAAATGCCTACATGTATGGGTCCACATTAGGAATGTGTACACTTGAACTTTTGAGGGCCAAAAAAAGTCTTGCATTTCACTGTTGAAGTGGGAAACGATGGAAATAAATAATTATTTTAATTTTGTTGGGGAATCTGAGATGAAGATGTACAGAGTGAGAAACAGGGCGGGAAGGGTGGGGTGTGAGAGGATTGAGGAATAGAGAGAGTGAGAAAGAGGGTGGAGAGAGAGAGGTGGGGTAGGCAGATTGTGCGAGGATATCAATATAAATATCATTGAATCAATGTCCAACATAAATACTCATATTTATTTCTTATTTCCTAATGATCAAATAGTTCCATAGACATTATTCAAATGCAATATTAGCATATATGTATTCCCCTTAATTATAAATTGCTGTTGATGGGATGGCACATTTATATGTGTGCATCCAAAAATAGTTATATTAGGGTAATTATGTATGTATGTATCAATTTTATTTCCATAAAGACAGTTAAAATTAACAGTTAATATTTAGACACCAGAAACAACCCTTGAAAGGAGATGTCTTAATCGTAATCTACATTTACATACTATGATAACAGTGTATTTACAGTTACAAAATTAGTTTATGCCCAGAACTACTAATAATTAGACATTCAGATTTGCATTGATTGTACTTACGGTACATTAGGTAATGTACAATTGACACACATTTAGGATAATCTGCTAAATTAGGTTGAAGAATGAAGAATACCGGGTATACCTGAGTATATTTGGTATCACATTGACCTTTAGAATAACTGAGAGGAACTTGTTGGTATATATTTACTTGAATACATTGGATTGATACAAAAACATTGTGATTATATGTGAGAATATTGATATGTATGAATATATAATTCATATGCTTTTTCTATTGGGGGAGGGGTTGGGGGAGGGCGCAGAAGGATAAGAGTGAATTCATGGTGTAATTTGGACACCTGCCAAGCTTTCAAAGCTGACCATTCAATGGACAAGAGAAGTTGAACGATTGTTTCTGGGATTGTTTTCATATATTCAAGCAATTGTGAGCATACATAGACATGGCAAGGAGGTTCGGCTCTTTGATGCAAATCAAGATTTATTCAGATTGGACCATTTTAAGGGAGGATTTACGAGTGTATACATCATTATATGTTATTGTATATGCATCATGCATATTGTTATGCATACGCTACGCATGTGCATATGTAGAGATACATGTAGTTGTATACATACATACATACATACATACATACATATGCCTGTGTATATAATATGTATACATCCATATGCTTGTGTATATGTATAGATATACATATGGATGCATGCATACATGTGCCTATACATATGCATATATGTACACACATACATATGCATGTGAAAAAGGAACTAAGCCGAGCAGCTGGTCATGTGACTTGAAATGAGTATGTGACTAATCATGTGAGTTGACGTCACAGCCTCCCCGCCCTACTGTCTATGTAAGTATGTATGTACATACATGTATGTATTGTATTTGATGATGTATGTGTACATGTGTATGTATGCATGTATATTGTTTATTTCAAGTTCAACATGATACAATTTGACATGATACAATTACACATGATGACCGTTTTGTATATATATAAGAAATGGATATCATTCAGATGATTTTAACATACACTATTTATATATCGAGGATTCCATTTGTGACGTGTTACATTTTCATGGAATTTTTGTTATAGTTCTGCCATTGCAGCATGTATATACTGCCACATTATCTCATGTAATCGATTCATTACAGGTGAGAGCAATCTTTAATGCTCTTTTAACATGTTAGAGGATGGGGATGCACAGGGGGCCATACAGGATACAGGATACAGTAGGAGGTAAAGGAAGGGGAACATGCATGGGGATGCACAGGAGGGAGTACAGGGGCATATATATACAGGAGGAAATACAGGAGGAGTTTAAGTATCCCATCCTGAATACTCTGCCAATACCTCCTTGTGTAACCTCCTCGAGTAAACATGTATACCCCTCTCCATTACCGCCTCGAGTAACCTCCTCCAGTACCCTTCTCCAGTACCCTCCTCCAGTACCTCCTCCAGTACCCTCCCCCAGTACCCTCACCCAGTACCCCCCTCCAGTAACCCCATCCAGTAACCCCCTCCAGTACACTCCTCCAGTACCCTCCCCCAGTACCGTCCTCCAGTACCATCCACCAGTACACTCCTCCAGTACACTCCTCCCGTACCCTCCTCCAGTACCCTCCTCCAGTACCTCCTCCAGTACCCTCCTCCAGTAACCTCCTCCAGTCATCTCCAGTACCCTCCTCAAGTAACCTCCTCCAGTACCTCCTCCAGTCATCTCCTCCAGTACCCTCCTCCAGTAATCTCCTCCAATACCTCCTCTAGTAACCTCCTCCAATGAACTCCTCCAGTAACCTCCTCCAGAACATCTCCTCCAGTACCAGTAACTAATTAGAAGAAAGGGGATGAATGAGGTGAAAGTTTCCACTGAAGCTTAAGAGAGGTAACATGGTTCATGTATATGTTTGATATGATTTGTTAATAGATCTAGGCCCTAACCCAGTGAACATACCAGGTATAGGCAAAATCGGGAAATATCTTTATTCTAAATGGATAGAAAGTTCGTAAATCCTCCCTCAAAATGGTCCGATCTGAATAAATCTTGATTTTTATCAAAGAGCAGAACCTCCTTGCCATGTCTATGTATGCTGGCACATTTCCCCATCTTTGATAAGGGGGTTATTAAGGGGCAACACATAGGTGATAAGTTTTAGACCAATACATCGTTCACAATTGCTTAAATATATAAAAACAATCCGAAGAACAATCGCCCAACTACTCTACATGAATATTCACCAAAACAGTCTCTTGGTAGGTATAGAATTGTATGATTATATATTGACATTCTTACATGATGACGCCCCCCGCCCCTACACCCATGGATATGTCATATATGGGTCAGACTTTCTGAAAATGTACAATTCTCCTTCACCAATCCTCTCAAATAACCCTCATTTAAGACATAAATGAGCTTCAAAATGCAGTTTAACATAACAAAACAGATACTTTTAATCAATGTGATACTAAATATACTCAGATATACCCGGTATTCTTCATTTTTCAGCCAAATTTAGCACGATTTACTAAATGTGTAGAGCTGCCAATTGTACATTTTCTGAAAATCTGACCCGTATAAGCGGAAACGGCGATCTATAGATATGATATAAAGCCATGATCTACCTTTCTGCTTATTTCTGCTTCAGGTATTTTTAAAAATATTTTTATTGGCCATATTACATTAGAAAATCATTATTTCATCTTCATTCACAAATACGCATAACAGACAGAGCTGTTATATTTCATGCGTTGCCCTAAAGTTAAATTATACTAATCTAACATTGATATGTGACTGTGATGTTATGGTTTGTTCAGTGATTATACAATTCGATTTCACTAACTAAACAATCGGCAGAGCTATGTTAGCGCATTGTTTCCCCCTTTGCCCTGCAATCTTATACAACATGATAATTACCTATATGATTTTTTCGTTGCCGCTACCTTATATGCGTAAAAAAAATACGGGATTTTAACATTCAAAATCGGTGATGGTAAATTTTTCTACGGGTTCTTTTTTTACAGGGACGGGACGTGAATTATTTCGGCGGAGAAAAAACGGCGGGGAAATAAATAATCCGGACGGCCGCCGCCGTTTTCTCATGTATGGGTCCCGCTTTCCATAGTATGCATTGATGGGAGAGTGTCGGCCGTCGGCCGGGAGCGCAAAGCTTGAGTGCGGTAGGCAGGTGTGCGGTATGCATGGGAGCGGTATGGGGCGGGAGCGGTAGACATGAGCGCGAAATGCCGGTGAGCGGTATGCATGAGCGCGGTAAGGTATGGAACCTTTTAATTCTACCATAAATAGTTCCCCCTCCACGAACGTTACGCACAAGTATTTGTCACCCATTTCCCTGTGACACATCTCATTTATATGTCGTTAATCTTCACTTATGCCATTAGTCTTCAAAACTCATTTTCCCGTAATATTCATGTAAAACCTAGTCGGAAATCTAAACTAAAGATATATACAGACAGACTAATATTACACAGAATTAATAATAAATATCAAATTTATAGTTTATTATCAAAATGCTACCTCATATGACCATAAAATCGTTAATCTTCATATGTCGTTAATCTTCATCACCTCTGGTTCCCAGGTGTGGCTGGCACCATGCATTTTGTCTGCTTAGGTTCAAGAAAAACTTTAACCAATACCATTAATGTTCATTACATATCAAATCAAAGTTGGATAATTTTCATTTTTATGTTTTTTTCAAATTCCACCTCAATAAAACGATAATCACCATCACAACATATAAAGAAAAATGTTCAATTTTGATGATTATTTAGAAATTTAGCAATTCCACGGTTTGATGACAGTTTTAAAAAATGATTTTTGCCCCCAAAATGGGATTTTGAAAAAAAAATCGAAATGTCAAATGTTGTCAAATTGGTGGAATTGGCCAAGTATATTCTGGAGGAGCTTCCAAGAGTGTTTCCTCACACAACAAGTCGAACTATATAAATGATATAATCGTATACGTCTTATAGTCTGTCGTGGGAGGCATTTAAGCATAGATATATCTTTTGCACGAATATAATATTTGAACAACTATTAATAATGACATGAAGGAGAGGTTTGGCGAACATAGAATATTTATTCCACCATAATAAAGACATAAAGTTCAAAATTTTCAATGTTGACATATGCAAATAGGTCTGTTTGACCCGAGCCAGGATGAAGGTGTGGCAGTTATACGAAGTGTTCCAATTTTCCTGCGCTCTTATTGGTCGAGCCTATCACGTGGTTGATGACCGTACACAAACAACAAGTGGGCGTGGCCTCATCGCAGCTATGTGGCGGCAAGGGCTTGCCTATACATTTTCTAACTTTGGATCTATATATGCTAGGAATATGAATCAAAAACGAGTATTATCCTACAAACTGGCAGAATACATTTCTTCCAATTCAGAGCTTCTGTGACTGTTATTCCTTTTTCAAAAAAATACCAAGACAGTTCAGAGCCACATGCACATGTGGTCACAATTATGTCCACTACTGTTGGAGGGCTTTGGGGGTTGCAGAGGGACCCCTAATGAGAGGCATAATTAGTGAGGAGTCCAGAGGGTGAGATAAGAGAGGGGGGAGAGGAGGGGAAGGAGAATGAGGGCAACTGAATCCAAGCATGATAATGCATCAGCATGCCAACAAGATGACGCCCAGGTCAATAATTCATTGGCATTCAAGTCAGAGGACACACTAATCCAATTAGTATAATCCACACTTCAATTAGTATAATCCACACTTCAATTAGTATAGTCCACGGAAAAATCTCATCGTTGACTATTATCCTACTAGAATCTTATAAATCATTCTTATAGCCAAAGAGTATAATTAGTAGCATATTTTCAGTGAATTTGTTCAGAATAATTAATTGTAATATTGCATTAAAACCCCCTAAAAGTGTGTTAATGGATGTTTCAACATTGTAGTGACTCAGGCCTTTTTCTGAGGTGATAGCAAAGTGAAAAAATGGCTTTCAGCTTATTCAAATTGTTTGTCATTGGATTGGATCTTTGTCAAGGACCAAGATAGAACATGATATTTTTTGTTAAATGAAGATTTAACTCAGAATGATTTTAAAATATCTTGGACTATTCAGACATTAACTGACCCTCTCCAGTGCTATTGCTTATGTTACTTTTACATTGACTCAAGTTAAAGCTTAAACTCTGCTTGGATTCATCATTTGTTCTGTTCCTTGATTCACCAAATGGGGTCTGTGGCTGTTTTATACTGGGGTAGGAATATATTCTACCTGGAATTATATCTTAATGTATTACTTAAATACGGGTACCACCCTTGCCGCGCGATATCTTTCCGCACTGTCCCTTCTGCAACAGCTTACCTTACCGTGACTCACGCCCATGGAACTGGGGTGCGTCACCGCGCCCACTCCAACCCTTGCCGCTCCCTACATTGCTGAAACAACCTTGCCGTGCACCTACCATTCCCACGAGAATTGGAACTTCCCTACACTCCTCTCCCCAATAGATGCGTCACAAACTGACAACGTGAAAGGACGACATCTCTACATGTATGGGTCCAAATTAGAAATGTGTACACTTGAACTTTTGCAAGTTTGAACACATTATTTTACAGGGGCGTTGCTACCCGGGGAGGGTAGCTTATGTATATAGTTTAATGTTAAAGGAATTATCTATATCTTAATGAAATAAGGATTTGGAGGCTTAAAATGCTATCTTCTCTGAAACCGCTGGCCAGATCTCTATTATATTTCACATGCACATTGCTAAAAATGGTGCCGAGCCATTCCACTATGTTTCATTAACAAATTAGGGTTGAAAAGGGGTTAGAAATGGGTTTACATCGAGCACCCCCATCCAGGGCCCCCAGTGCTGCCTTAAAACAAACCTATCAGTGCCCCTACACCAGGTTTCTGGGTCACCCAAAGGGTGCTGAGATGCAAGCGCCCCAAGATCTAGGCGCCCAGATATCTAACAATTAATACCTGTCATGCATTCAAACCACTGTTTTCACGTTATTTTTGTGAGTGTTTGAGTGTGGAGAGAGGTTGGCCATGTCTGACTGACAGACATTGACATCTGCTATGGATTCACAAGATTTTAAGTCTAATCAATAATAATAAAGAATCATCCCGCTTCATAGACATGACGTCAGTAAGTACTTCTTGGGGATTCTAAAAGGATTTGTTCAAATATTCAATATTGACAAAGATATGGCGATTTTAAAACGGCTCGCTGACACATAAAAAAAACGGAAGCCAAAACCGGCGGGGCGCTTCGATCCAACACCGGCGGGGCGCTTCAATGTATGGGGTGGGCGCTTCGCTCTTAGGTCCGGGCGCTTGGGTCGGAGCGCTTCGATCGTACAATCACCCAAAGCATGAAGTCATGGACGAGCACATCATTGCTTCACTATGGGATAGGAGTTCATATATTTCCACCGAATCAGTTCATAAACTATTGTTTGTGATGGTTTTGGAAGTCGAGCAGGGGGAACCCGCCCTCTAATTACCTCACAAAAAAAGAGGGAATGGAAGAGGGAGCGGGAGAGGGATTGGGACAGGGACAGGGACAGGGACAGGCAACACAACAACAGCACAACACTGAACAGTGACCAAAAAAAGCATCTAAACAGGGTTCCATTTGTGGTATGAAGATACAAAGTTATAGAGACCACTTGAAAGAGAAAGATAGTGGGAGAGGGAACAAGGAGAGATGAGTATATGGGCCCCACTGTCCCACTAGCAAATCCTGTGTGTAGCACGGGTATTTGCTAGTTAAGTTTAATAAAACATCTTACATAGTTTTCAGTTGCATTATTGTTTTTTCTCAGACACCTTCAATCTACTGAACGATTTTCCACATTAAATGGCTTTAATGGGAGTAGTGTTGTACATGTAGAGTCAGGAATTTGAAGGAGAGTGTAAATTTTGCAGTGCATGTGGCCCCTACTGCAGGGCCCTTATCAGGACTTTAGGGGCCCTCTACCCCTCTGAGTTATGAGGGGGGGGGGGGGGGGGTACAGGGGACATTCTAAGGGGTCTAGGGGGGCCAGTGCCCGACCCCTGGTACTGCCACTGGTGTTAATACATGGGGATGCCGTTCGACAGTATTGGGTCTTTGTATATATAAAAGGGATCTTTTGATTTGTTTTCATTGATTTACATTGGAACTATCACAGTTTTGCCTGAAATTTGTCTTATGAGGGGGGGTCTAGGAGCGAGGTGTGTATGGGGGGGGCATGCACCCCTGGATCTGATCTTGTAATCATTATTTGATGTGCTTGATAAATATGACATTATGATAGTCTTTAGTTTTCTAGTGGTAGTAACGTTACAAAATGATGCAAAAAGTGTTTTTGAGCTACAAAACTATCAGTTGGAAATTTCAGGTAAAATTCTAACATAAGCGGACTCTATGGCTTTACTGGATTAGTGGATGGCCATATGACACATTTTTGGTAGAATTGCTCATAATTATGCTACTTTGTCCCCTAGCATTTTTCAAGCTTCTGTCAGAATTTATATTCATGTTTCCTCCCAAAACACAATACTGGCCCTTGTTGGAGGTCCGTTCATGCCCCAAACTTACATGGCCAAAGGAATGGTATAGAAATGAAGTTATGAACTTTCTGAACTTATTATACATTACATTTATACATAAGCTTCTGTGTGTTACAGTTCATTTGTTAAGGGAGCTCTTTCCCACAATAAAGTAACTTGCATCACAGACTGACCGCGGGAATGTGCAGGGAAGAAGACATTCAATTATAGGAGCTGGTGTAGCATTGCAAAGTTTCCCATCTAATGATTCCCTTGACATTAGTATATTGTTTTAATAAAAATCTTGAATTTTTTCTATTTATAAACTGAATTGACGCTGCTTTTGAATAGCTGATGGTGGATATTTTTCATAAACTAATAATCTGTTTACATTTCTTATGGCGGGAGGTAACCACCCTAAAATTATATGGATCTCATATATATATGGTCAATTCTAATTTGTTGGCGTCCAGAGTGGTAAAAACTGGTCATTTGTTCAAATAGGTCTGAATCAGAAGCAATTGTTATACCAGAAAACTAAATGTTTTGAAGGATGTTTGTGAATAAATTGGTAAGCTTATCTTTGGATATTAACTGAGCTATAGAAGATTGGCAAAATGAAGCCCTAAGTAAGTATACCATGCGTATGCCACGTGATTTATTCAAATTGTTGCTAATTTTACTAAATCAGTCTATTCATATCTTGATTTCTTTTTCATAATATGATAAACATATATATATATATATTATTGTCTCAGAGCCGCAGAGATTTGATTTAATTAATTTTAGATAATAACTATGGATTCGAAATGAGTGTGTTTCCTTGTGCAAATCATTGTATTTTAAGTATATGTTACATAGTTGTAATCAACTTTACAGTATCAATGACGAATAATTATTCCCCTGCTTTATTTTGTAGTTGAGTGTATCTGATATATGTTGTCAAATTTTAGGAGAAATTGATAGAGTTTTTCAATACTTTATAAGCTCCTAGCTTAAGGCATATGCACGGTATAACACATGAGAAACACCAGTGCTAAACTTTTTAAATCAATTAAACAGCAGTTGATTTCTTTTATAAAGTGTATTATTCGATGGATAACGATTTTAGTATGACCCCTATAATTGATACAATTGTCGATATGCATGGTATACATATTCAGGTTAGGTATCATTGGTTAATTAAGGATATCCATCAAATTCATTTATATATGGAATGTGTCCAATTCCTCTCCTTTAGATACTCAGGTATTGAATATTCATTGGTGATTTATTATTTTATATTGCATTATTATATAATGAGTGAGTGTTGGCTTTATCAACATAGCCTACAGTGAAAAGATCTTCACTAACTGTAGAGCTGAGCTACCCCTATACTATTATCATTACATCTCAACATTATATATAACATTACCCCACAGCAACTGAGATTGTTATGCCGTATTATTCTTTATTATTGTCTACTCAGATTACATATTATTATTATTGGTATCAACATAGAATTTCAAACTTGACTACCTACATCTGGGTGACATTAAATAGAAAAAATACCACTTATAGAAGGTCTGACTGCCTTAGCTTAAAGCGGCTAGGATGCTTTAGCATTTATTGTTATATTTTATCAATATATGACGTACAATTGTCTGATATTTCCCAGTTCTCCTTTATTTGCATATGCATGGTATAGGCATACGCATGGCGTGTTTCTAATAATCTTGAAAATCATTTCAAATGTGATTTTGCAACATAAATGGGAGATACCGGTAAGGGTCCAACTTATGTATACATGTTTAAAGTTAAATATGCTAATTAGCTGAGATATGATTGTATACATAGCATATAGCACATATAGCACATAGCATATAGAAAGCAGTGGTTTATTGATCAGTTTTTTTGATTTCCTTTAAAACTAAAGTAGTTTGTCTATCATATAAATAAATATTTGCCTAAACCTCTTTGATTTAAATAAGATTAAGGACACAATGTCTAGGCATACGCATGGTATGCCTGGGTTTGACTATTACATACCTATGAAAAATATACATAAAATATTCAAATAGAATCCCTAAAAGCATCATATAATACGTAAAGGTAATTTGTCTACAGAATTATTTCAAATTTGCTGTAGATACATTTATTATGTTCTTTCTACATGACAAATGGACATTTTTGTATACTTTGTTGTAAAAATGGCCTATTTTAGGAGGTTTTTTAAAGCTGGAATTGTTAATATTAATCTTAGACACTCAAAAGTAGGGTTTGGATTGTAGCATTTTTCATGGTAGATTCACTGAATCTCAAAAAACACGTCTAAAGTTAATATTCCTGACGATATCATGCAAAAACCTTATGGACGCCAAAAAAATACAATTGACCATATATAGATAGATTTATTTCATAGTAAATGTACAAAGAAACTAGGTATACAATAACTGCGGGGTGCGGTATGCAAGTGCGCGGTATACATGAGCGCAGTAAGGCATGGAACCCTTAATTACAATGGTAGTAACCCAGCTAAGAATGTGTGATCACAGTGAGCTCACTGAGAGCTCACAATATTTATCACAGTGAGCTCATACTATGACCTCACGGGTGAGGTCAAAGTGTAACTTCACAGTGGCATCAAAATGATCTCTCAATGTGACCTCACAGTATACTCATACTATGATCTCACTGTGAGGTCATAAGTATGATCTCACTGTGAGGTCATAGTATGACCTCACGGGTGAGGTCAAAGTGTAACTTCACAGTGGCATCAATATGATCTCTCAATGTGACTTCACAGTATACTCATACTATGATCTCATGGTGAGGTCAATATCTAATGTCACAATGGCCTCATATTGTGAACTAACAGTATACTCTTACACAATCTCACTCTTATTAATCAATAAGATGACAAGGCTAGACTTGTTTTTGTTGTGCTCAGTGCTAAGGTAGAAAGTTTCTCCACAGAAGCATTTCGCCCAAGAGCATTCAAGGAGAGACTGCATATTATATGCAGTGCCTTTGCTTGACTTTTTCAGAGTTTCTCATCCATTTCCATCACTTAAACTTACCCTTAATACAATCCTCTCCTGTGGCTGACATAGGTATCCATTGCAACTTGGTGTTTGACAATCTGGGTACTTCAGTAGTACTCATAGTAATAATATTAGAATTATAAGGGTGCTTTCTTCACAACATTTTTCAACATCAAGCAGGTAAGTTATACAAATAAAGTATTGATTTCATTGCTTTCAATATTTCCAAGTTTATAAAGTGTAATATCTATAAGGTATAAATGCCTCATATAAGTATTACTAGTGAGACTTTTGTTCTAATATAAATTGTAAATGGCATGTAGTAACCTGTGAGGGCACCTAGTGAAAGCCAAGTTCTATGGTGCTGCCACCTGGTGAAAACAGTCGAATTGCCAATAACGTCGCCAATAATGCCAATAGAAAAAATTGGAGGCCAGATTTGAAAAGAGGGGAAAAAACTGGACTAGGTCAATATCTCACAAAATTTCTATGGGCCACCAGAAAAAAGTCGAATTTTTCACTTGTTCTGCCATAGACATGTACCTAAAAAGTCTGACCCTTCCTACCCACTTTACAATCTCAAACGAATCCTTTGTTTTGAATATGAAGGAATGCTTGGAATCGAAATTTCTTTGGCACCAGGGTGGAACAGGCCCCGCTGCATGCCATACTTGAAAATCTAAGCCCTAGCTGCCCTAAAAGTGGCCCGAATCGACTGTTCCGTTTTTGTTATGTTGTACAAAAATCGCCCAAACATGTTGCTCTTGGCCCGGTTGGAGGTTGCATCGAGTTTTGGTCTCTCATAGCCTCCCACTTGCTCGTATCGATTCAAACCAAAGACCTGCATGATCTAGAGACATTGACGGTCAAGTCTGTATATCTTTTGTGCACGGATCGGCCGATGCCACCCCGTCAGAAATTCGGGAAAAGTCAAAACCACTTACGGCATCCTATCGTTTTTGTGGGGTCCCAAATTTTTTTTTTGTTCCGAATCCGGGCGCTCTAAAAACACCCTGAATCTCCGTCGAACATTTCGAAATTTGCAGCATCTATAGTCCGTAATGTCTTCTTTCAGTCTCTCAAATGGCAACTCTCAACAATGTCTACAACATCTACGATGTGGCGAAACGATCGGCCATGTCTGATCGGCGGGACGTTCGGCATGGCGATAATGGAAGATTTTATATTTCGACCAGACATGGCCTCACAAAAACACTGCTACGCTTTTATTTCTGGCCCGATTGACTTGTCCTTGGTATCTACGGAAACTAGAGACATGGGCCAACAATTGTGGGGGGTTATTTCTTTTCCATCAGCACAGGATAGCCGACAACTAGTGGGTCAAATGTCTCAAAAATTGGCACTCTACCAATGTTGCCAAAAACCAATCATTCATGTGAGATCACATATGCAAGATCACAAACATCTCACCCAGACCTCATAGTTCTGATCTCACATCTATGAGACGTTTCTGTGCTCACTGAGATATCACAGTTGTTAGCTAAATGTGAGCTAGAACTTGTGAACTCACACTGAGATCACACTGAAACCATTCATGTGAGATCACATATGCAAGATCACAAAAACCTCACCCAGACCTCACAGTTCTGATATCACATACATGAGAAGTTTCTGAGCTCATAGTGAGATCTACATGAGCTCACTTCCTAGCTGGGAAGTGTACCGTTCCTAAATTAATCACCATACTTGCCAAAGCAGTATTATATGTATGTATCTCTCCTTTCTCCCTCTATGTATTTCTCTTTATTCTCATCTCATCTAGAAAATCTCTCCTATTCATTAATTGAATAATTTCCTCTGAAGCCCATTTTGGCTTCATCACTTGCTTAAACCCCTGAAGGGGGCACATTTTGTCTAAATGATAAGCATTACTCCATATGAACTGAGTCAGGTGAATAGTGCCCATTTTCAAAAGTTTTCAAAATTGTGTAGATTATATAATTGTATGTATGTGGGAGCATAACTTTTCCAAAAGTTCTCTGTACTCCCCATTCGTGCTTTATTATGTTGGTAATATTGAACAGTCCCTGCAGTGAGGAACATGCATGGAGATAATGCGGCTCATTTACTGCTCCTAGGATGCAGGACAAGATGTGAGGGGTGAGGGACAAGATATGAGGGACAAGATGTGAGGAGTGAGGGACAAGATGTGAGGGACAAGATGTGAGGGGTGAGGGACAAGATGTTAGGGACAAGATGTGAGGAGTGAGGGACAAGATGTGAGGGCTGAGGGACAACATGTGAGGGATGAGGGACAACATGTGAGGGATGAGGGACAACATGTGAGGGACAACATGTGAGGGACAACATGTGAGGGATGAGGGACAACATGTGAGGGATAACATGTGAGGGACAACATGTGAGGGACAACACGTGAGGGATGAGGGAAAACATGTGAGGGATAACATGTGAGGGATGAGGGACAACATGGGAGGGATGAGGGATACCATGTGAGGGACAACACGTGAGGGATGAGGGACAACATGTGAGGGATGAGGGACAACATGTGAGGGATGAGGGACAACATGTGAGGGACAAGATGTGAGGAGTGAGGGACAAGATGTGAGGGATGAGGGACAAGATGTGAGGGATGAGGGACAAGATGTGAGGAGTGAGGGACAAGATGTGAGGGACAAGATGTGAGGAGTGAGGGACAAGATGTGAGGGCTGAGGGACAAGATGTGAGGGACAACACGTGAGGAGTGAGGGACAAGATGTGAGGGACAAGATGTGAGGAGTGAGGGACAAGATGTGAGGAGTGAGGGACAAGATGTGAGGGATGAGGGACAACATTTAAGAGTCTGCAATTGTTGTAAACAATTTTGTGCTGTTGATTCTTAAAATATGGCACCTTAATCTTTTTTCACTGATACCATAAGTAATAATGTATTTGTTATAAATGCCCCATATATATAGTATTCACATGACGTCACCCCAGTCAGCGGCTATCCTCACTGGCAGCCATACTGTGTGGCTACACAGAGAGGTGGAGGCACCAGATCGGCAGGCTTTTCCCGTTTCGAGGGTTAAAAGATGACTATTATACTTATTTCACCATCATGAAAAACTAAAAACTGACCATTGAACCTATCATCATACTTTATATTATATTTGGTAAAACATTCGGAGTAGAAAACAGCCGGAAAACAGCATTTTCTTGGCTTGGAGCACACATGTCCAGCTAACATTTAGAGGGGTTGACACACATTATGGTGAGCCGCGGCCAGCGCCATGACGTCAGTGAATACTATACATGTATAGTTTGGTCATGGTCTTTAGTTAAAAAAAGTAACCATTAATCTGTAGTATTCTTCCAAAATAAACCAGTTTCGGACACAAGCTTAACTTTGTTCTTGGTTTATTCACACAAGCTATCCCCAATGTCTACTTTCTCTCCTCTTCCTATCCCTATCTCTGCTTTCTCTCCTGTCCCTATTCCTTATCTCTCCTTTCTCCCCTGTTCCTATCCCCTTTCTCTGCTTTCTCTCCCGTTCCTATCCCCTATGTCTACTTTCTCTCCTGTTCCTATCCCCTTTCTCTGCTTACTCTCCTGTTCCTGTCCCCTATCTCTCCTTTCTCCCCTGTTCCTATCCCCTTTCTTTGCTTTCTCTCCTGTTCCTATCCCCTATGTCTCCCCATTGTCCCTGTCTCTCCTTTCTCTCCTTTCTCTCCTGTCCCTATTCCCTATCTCTGCTTTCTCTCCAGTCCCTATCTCTACTTTTTCTCCTGTTCCTATCCCCTTTCTCTACTTACTCTCCTGTTCCTATCCCCTATCCCTGCTTTCTCTCCTCTTCCTATCCCCTATCTCTACTTTCTCTCCAGTCCCTATCTCTGCTTTCTATCCTGTCCCTATTCCCTATCCCTCCTTTCTCTCCTTTCTCCCCTGTTCCTATTCGCTATCTCTACTTTCTCTTCTCTTCCTATCCCCTATCTCTACTTACTCTCCTTTTCCTATCCCCTATCTCTAGTTTTTCTCCTGT
Organism: Sthenelais limicola; assembly: GCA_942159475.1. Classification (NCBI taxonomy): domain Eukaryota; kingdom Metazoa; phylum Annelida; class Polychaeta; order Phyllodocida; family Sigalionidae; genus Sthenelais; species Sthenelais limicola. The sequence continues at coordinate 826,453 of OW804098.1, read as the reverse complement.
TCCTTTCCCCTTTCTCTACTTTCTCTCCTCTTCCTATCCCCTTTCTCTACTTACTCTCCTTTTCCTATCCCCTATCTCTGCTTTCTCTCCGGTTCCTATCCCCTATCTCTGCTTTCTCTCCTGTTCCTATCCCCTATCTCTGCTTTCTCTCATGTTCCTATCCCCTATCTCTGCTTTTTCTCCTGTTCCTATCCCCTATCTCTGCTTTCTCTCCTGTTCCTATCCCCTATCTCTGCTTTCTCTCCTGTTCCTATCCCCTTTCTCTACATTCTCTCCTGTTCCTATCCCCTTTCTCTACTGTCTCTCCTGTTCCTATCCCCTTTCTCTGCTTTCTCTCCTGTTCCTATCCCTATGTCTACTTTCTCTCCTGTTCCTATCCCCTATCTCTACTTTCTCTCCTGTTCCTATCTCCCTATCTCTGCTTTCTCTCCTGTTCCTATCTCCCTATCTCTGCTTTCTCTCCTGTTCCTATCCCTGCTTTCTCTCCTGTTCCTATCCCCTATGTCTACTTTCTCTCCTGTTCCTATCCCCTATCTCTACTTTCTCTCCAGTCCCTATCTCTGCTTTCTCTCCTGTTCCTATCCCCTATGTCTACTTTCTCTCCTGTTCCTATCCCCTATGTCTACTTTCTCTCCTGTTCCTATCCCCTATCTCTGCTTTCTCTCCTGTTCCTATCCCCTATCTCTGCTTTCTCTCCTGTTCCTATCTTCTTATCTCTGCTTTCTCTCCTGTTCCTATCTCCCTATCTCTGCTTTCTTTTCTGTTCTTATCTCTGCTTTCTCTCCTGTTCCTAGCTCCCTATCTCTGCTTTATCTCCTGTTCGTAGCTCCCTATCTCTACTTTCTCTCCTGTTCCTATCCCCTATCTCTGCTTTCTCTCCTGTTCCTATCTCCCTATCTCTGCTTTGTCTCCTGTTCGTAGCTCCCTATCTCTACTTTCTCTCCTGTTCCTATCCCCTATCTCTGCTTTCTCTCCTGTTCCTATCTCCCTATCTCTGCTTTGTCTCCTGTTCCTATCTCCCTATCTCTGCTTTCTCTCCTGTTTCCCTATCTCTGCTTTCTCTCCTGTTCCCTATCTCTGCGTTCTCTCCTGTTCATGTCCCCTATCTCTGCGTTCTCTCCTGTTCATGTCCCCTATCTCTACTTTCTCTCCTGTTCCTATCTCCCTATCTCTGCTTTCTCTCCTGTTCCTATCTCCCTATCTCTGCTTCCCCCTCCTGTTCCCCTGTCTCTGTTCATGTTTCTCCATCTGTCTTCCCACTACTTTCTCTCTGCATCCGCTCATCAGTTCAACATGCACTAGTTCTCCACGCCGCCTCCCACCTCTCTGTGTGACTCTCCGCTGTTGTGACTGTCCTGCTTCGGTTAGTTTCACATCATGTATGAGGTCAGAAACTGGGACAAACATTACCCAAGCATTTCTACCTTTGCTTGCTCTTCAGAGAATGGGTGAGAGGGAGAGAACAGGTAGTGGGGAGCCTGAGAACAGGAGAGGACAGGGCAGAACATGGTGAAGGCGAGGACAAGGAGTGGGAATGGGAGAGAGGGAGAGGACAGGGAGATGGAATGGGAAGAGAGGGAGAGGACAGGGAGAGGGAATGGGAAGAGAGGGAGAGGACAGGGAGAGGGAATCATAAGAGAGGGAGTGGACAGGGAGAGGGAATGGGGAGAGAGGGAGTGGACAGGGAGAGGGACTGGACAGGGAGAGGGACTGGATAGAGAGGGAGAGGGAATTGGATTAGAAGGAGAGGGCATGGGAATAAACCAAGAAATGTGTCCCAATGTCTTTCCATTTATTGGCATCATGCCAGAATGTGAGATGTATACAGACTTATACAGATGTGATATAGGCACAGAACCACTGAATTGAACACTATGTAGGTCATGCACAGAGTGGCAGGGGGAGGGGGAGGGGGAGGGGGAGGGGGAGGGGGAGGGGGAGGGGGAGGGGGAGGGGGAGGGGGAGGGGGAGGGGCAGGGGGAGGGGGAGGGGGACATGGGTCATCATCAGCTGTGTCTGTGTTGGTGTATGGATGTAAAGCGGGGAGTGCTATGTTATGTATGTGTTTGTGAGAATGTATATATATATATATATATATAGTATGTGTAATATAAGTATGAAAGCATCCTATTCACTGATATATAGGTCTTCCATGGAGTGGGACGGGACGACATGTTTCATAATCACCAGTGTGTGAAGGCGAGGACAAGGAGTGGGAATGGGAGAGAGGGAGAGGACAGGGAGATGGAATGGGAAGAGAGGGGGGGGGGGGAGGGGGGGGAGTTGATGAGGGGAGGGGTGAGACTGCAACACTTATTATTGTATGTCATTAATCTGTTGTTGTGTCCCTAATCTTAAGAGATTCTGTCCTTCCCACTATAGGGGAAACTTCCGTCCAATAACATTCTAGTACAAGGAGGATTCAGTTTTTAATATAGTGAAATATTGTATCAATTTTCCATCAGTTAACAAGACGGTCAAAATATTGTTCAATGAAAATATGAAAAACTGATGCTTAATGTAAAGAAAATGTAACTATTAATTCACTAATTCTTGAATATGTATCTACACTTTCATTGTACCGTGTCAATTTCGCCATATTTTATTATTCTCTGATATAAAAAGGATACCTGGCATATCTCTAAATTCCATTGAGAAGGACCATTCAATTTCAGTATTGCATGAGCAGAAATGTGTATGTTTACTAAATAAAAAAGTTTCATGATAATAATAATTCATACTTACAGACAAATATATGTACATCTGGTTATTGATTTATTGACCGCAGGTAAATAGATAGAACTTAATGAGAATATGTTACAAGGGACACTTTTGTACTAAACAGCAACGTTTGTCCCTTTTATTGCTGTCCCCGAAATCCAAAAAAAACGTCATTATATCTTTCCTCTATATGTCCTCTATGTTTCCTGTTTTCCCCTTTGAAACTTATTGAAATAATCAAAGGAAAACATATATAAGAGGTTAGATGATATATGTGACAGTTCCTATTGTATCTTTTGGTGTGGTTTTATTAGTGATATATATTGCATATAATGTTACATGTATACATGGAAGGATACATATTACTCCATTACATTTTCTACCCTTACTTCACACATGTATATCATAATGTACTATTCAGAGATCAGTTCACCTTATATTGTCTACCTCATATGTAACGATTGGACAGAATATAATGAATAATAATATAATAATAAAGTATTCATCAATCTGTGTGAATTTGAGAATTACTGCCCTGTCAGTGAAGACTGGAATATGCAAAGACTGTCACACATATATGTCATGATATACATTCAGTAATACATCAAGTTTAAACAACCCTGGCCGTAGTTACTATCTGTAAGTATCTTGTGTGAGGTAAGATAAAGTATTACCTCATATCTCCCTCTCCCCCTCTTTCTGTCTTCTGTTTCTATTCAACCCTTCATTATTAACCTGCACTGTATAATTAACTATATATTCCTGGATGTTTGAGACATAAATATCATAGGATATGACATCATTTATATAATGAAATCATTAAACATAAACATGTATAAGAGGCCCATATAGATCATAGTATGATATAGGTCATGGTAGGATATAGGTCATGGTAGGATATAGGTCATGATATATTATAGGTCATGCTATATGGATTTTCCATTGTACTACAGAGTTGGTGGTTTCATTGCTATATCTCCTCTCCGCGGTCAGCTGGGCAGGAGGAGGAGGAGTACCGGAGCGGGGACGGGAGGGGGGGGGGGTGTAGTCACATGGCGGTCCTTCTCAGTTGTAGTCTCCACTGAGCCTTAGTATGTTATTAATTATACCCTGACACAGAAACCACAATATTTCAATCTTTTTTTAATTTAACTGAATTGAATTTTTTGGGCAGTGGTCTCATGTATACTTCTATCATCCCCCATTTTGGTGCTGTACCTGTGTCCCTCTCTCTGTCTCTCATTCTCCCCTAACCCTATCTCTCTCAGTCTCTCTTTCTCTCCCTGTCCGTCTCTCACTTGTCTCTCTGTCTCTCCCTGTCCCTGTCTCCCTCCCTGTCTCTCCCTGTCCCTCTCTCCCTCTCTGTCTCTCTTTCTCTCCCTGTCACTGTCTCTCACTTGTCTCTCTGTCTCTCCCTGTCCCTGTCTCCCTCTCTGTCTCTCTGTCTCTCCCTGTTGTTATCTCCCTCTCTCTGTCTCTCCCTGTCCTTGTCTCCCACTCTCTGTCTCTACCTGTCCCTGTCTCCCTCTCTCTGTCTCTCTTTCTCTCCCTGTCCCTGTCTCTCACTTGTCTCTCTGTCTCTCCCTGTTGCTATATCCCTCTCTCTGTCTCTCCCTGTCCCTGTCTCCCACTCTCTCTCTCTCTTTCTCTCCCTGTCTCTCTCCCCCACTCTCTGTCTCTCTCTGTCCCATTCTCCCATTCTCTGTCTCGTTTTCTCTCCCTGTCCCTGTCTCCCACTCTTTGTCTCGCTGTCTCTCCCTCCCTGTCCCTGTCTCCTTATTTCGCTCTATCATTCTCTTCCTGTCCCTGTCTCCCTGTGTCCCTATCACTGTCTCTCATTTTCTCCCTGTCCCTGTTTCCCACTCTGTCTCTCTCCCTGTCCCTGTTTCCCACTCTTTGTCTCTCTCCCTGTCCCTGTCTCCCTTTCTCTGTCTCTATTTCTCTCCTGTCTCCAATGTTCTGTCTCTCTTTCCATAAATTGGAAGTTTCTCTGAATTTAACATCATGCTATATGGAATTTCCTAGTGAGTTGGTGGTTTTGTTGCTATATCTCCTCTCTGCGGTCTGCTAGGCAGGAGGAGGAGGAGTACTGTGGTGGGGGGGGGGGGGGAGGGATCAGAGCGGGCCTCCATTGAGACTTTGTATGTACCGTATTTCCTTGAATTACTACCTCCTTGCACTTATAAACTCAAGAAATGAATACCGGGCGGTAATTCAAATCCCAGGGACTTTATGGTTATATTAACCTGGGTGTGTACTCATGTATTGGGGGACTTTATGGTAATATTAACCTGTGTGTGTGTACTCATGTATAGGGGGACTTTATGGTAACATTAACCTGTGTGTGTGTACTCATGTATAGGGGGACTTTATGGTAATATTAACCTGTGTGTGTGTACTCATGTATTGGGGGACTTTATGGTAATATTAACCTGTGTGTGTGTACTCATGTATAGGGGGACTTTATGGTAACATTAACCTGTGTGTGTGTACTCATGTATTGGGGGACTTTATGGTAATATTAACCTGTGTGTGTGTACTCATGTATAGGGGGACTTTATGGTAATATTAACCTGTGTGTGTGTACTCATGTATTGGGGGACTTTATGGTAACATTAACCTGTGTGTGTGTACTCATGTATTGAGGGACTTTATGGTAATATTAACCTGTGTGTGTGTGTGTACTCATGTATAGGGGGACTTTATGGTAATATTAACCTGTGTGTGTGTACTCATGTATTGGGGGACTTTATGGTAATATTAACCTGTGTGTGTGTACTCATGTATAGGGGGACTTTATGGTAATATTAACCTGTGTGTGTGTACTCATGTATTGGGGGACTTTATGGTAATATTAACCTGTGTGTGTGTGTGTACCCATGTATTGAGGGACTTTATGGTAATATTAACCTGTGTGTGTGTACTCATGTATTGGGGGACTTTATGGTGACATTAACTTGTGTGTGTGTACTCATGTATTGGGGGACTTTATGGTAATATTAACCTGTGTGTGTGTACTCATGTATAGGGGGACTTTATGGTAATATTAACCTGTGTGTGTGTGTGTACTCATGTATTGGGGGACTTTATGGTGACATTAACCTGTGTGTGTGTGTACCCATGTATTGGGGGACTTTATGGTGACATTAACTTGTGTGTGTGTACCCATGTATTGGGGGACTTTATGGTAATATTAACCTGTGTGTGTGTGTACTCATGTATTGGGGGACTTTATGGTAACATTAACCTGTGTGTGTGTACTCATGTATTGGGGGACTTTATGGTAATATTAACCTGATAGTATTGGGAGACTTTACGGTTAGAGTAAATTGTGTGTGTACTCACTTTATCGGGGACTTCCTCGTAATGTTCATGCATTTATGTCGTGAAATCAAACACTACAGTTGTACAAGGAGGTATAATCCCTATAGATGATCCACACAGAGGGTATTATGGTGTAGGGTATATAAAGTGTGTACAGTTGTACAAGGTGGTATAATCCCTATAGATGATCCACACAGAAGGTATATATTCCTACAATGAGGTCTCTATGATTCTCTCAGGTCATATAGCGGTGTAGGCAGAGTATATAACGTGTATACACCAGTGCTGTAGAAGCAGGAGGATTATTCCTATGATATGGTGTCTGTGGATGATTCACTCAGACAGTAAAGTGTAAAGCTTTAAGTAAATGACTGCGTGTGTGGATGATCCATGCAGGTGGTGGTATAGCGGTGCACACACTATCTCACATGTGGCTTAGCATTAGGTAGGAGTCAGTGGTGGTAGAGTGGTTGTGTTGGTGGTGCTCACTCAAGTGTATGGGAGAGAGAGCGGCGGGGGAGATGTAACTGTCTGGTCACAGTTTAGAGAGAGCGTGGGGTGGAGTCACACAGCGCTGACTCACCCAACACCAATCTCTCTCTCTGTGACGCACGAAGTGCGCATGCACATGGCGCCCTAGTTTTGGTTTACCACCCGCCTCCACAATAGTCTGTCCAGTGCAATGTGTTTTGCGGATTCTGTTGTAATGTTCTTGGTGCTGAGGTCTTTCTCTAGCACAGACAGCCAGGTGGCTGTCTGTCCGCCTTTTCTCTTTTTTACTTTTCTAAGTGCCTCCTCTAAGGCAATCTTAGCTGGTGCTTTGTCCGGTAGTCTTATTACATGACCGTACCACCTTATTCTTCTCTTCTTTATTACGTTACTCCATTTTTCTTGCTTGGTCTTATTATATAGGTCTTCGCTAGATATTTTCTTTGGCCATCTGATGTTAATGGCCTTTCGGAGCAGTCTTCGTTGAAATGAGTCGATCTTATTTTCTGTCTTCTTGGTCGATGTCCATAGCTCGGCATTATAGAGGAAGATGCTTTCCGAGCAGGCCTTGAAGACCCTCATTTTCGTTTGTATATTTAACTTGTTGTTCTGAAATATATAGTCATGTTTCCTCATTGCGTTTTGCGTCAGTTGTTTTCTTCTATGGATTCTGCCTCCCCTCAGTGCCATGTATATACCAATATGACATCACTCCCGGTGATATGGGGCTATCCCAGGGGAATCCCAGTAACAGGGCTTCCCTGGAATTCACCATCTGTTATGACGTCACTCTGCCTGACATGGGGCTTTCCCAGGGATTCCCTTGTGTATCCTACGTAGCCTTGCAGTAGGGGATATTAAGTCTTACGTGCTTCCATGAGTGTTTTTTTTTGTTTCGTTTTGTTTTGTTGGGTTTGTTTTGGGGGAGGGGCGGGGGTAATGGGGTACGGCGGGGGGGATGGGGTACGGCGGGGGGCGGGGGGGTAATGGGGTACGGCGGGGGGGGGGGATGGGGTGCGGGGGAGGGGGGATCTAGCTGTACATGGAACATTAATTCGTCAATAGTATATCAAGTAATATAACGTATACAAATCACTTTTAAACATCTATTGTCAGGTAAAGCATAAGTTAAAATATGTTGTGCAAAATGAGTCGCAAGTCGCACAAGTTTTGAGATATCATCGTATTAGAAAAGAGGAGATCAAGCAGATTCCCATAATAGTAAATATTAACACGACAAGTAAGTATGTCTACATTGTATCTATGATATTTTTGTTTTTAGTGGATAATTACTTCTAGTAGCTAAGTAACTAAACATAATATATTTGGTGACCTTAAAAATACATAATCTATATATTATTTATATATGTAATACCCCTAACCCTAACACTTAGAAATACATAATTATAGATTAATAATATATGATACACTGTCTTGAAATTTGGTACATGTATCAAGGGTCAAAGGTCCATATCAGAACTTTTTGGGATTTTTTTGCAAACAACACTGCTCACGCAAGCACAAGAATTGTGGATACTTTAACATTATGTGTATCTACATTAACTGACGGGGCTACGCCTATACAACTCAGCATCTTATATGTTGTTTTCATGAATGCTAATATTAGTTAGTTTTATATTATCTGTTTCATAGCGTGTTTTATGTCTGATAATGTACCATATCGTGTACTAGCTAGGTAAAGGCTGAAGGACCGGGATAATATCCTGAAGTAGAGAAACATCAAAGCGACCCAATGATAACCCTACGGCGAACCGCTCCAAGTAGATGTCAAATATATGTATTTGTCTACCTTTCATTTGTGAAAAAAAAACAAAAAAAAACAAAAACCCCAGACAAATAAAGTAGTTTTCAATTCAATTCAGGTCAAACAAGAATAATGAGATGAAATGAGATTAATTGTATTATATTTATTTGTCTCCTCAAGTGTCAGGGATCACAAATGAAAGAATACCGGGTATATTTGAGTATATTTGGTGTCGCACTGATTTAAAGTATCAGTTCTGTTATGTTAAATTGCATTTTGAAGCCCCTTTTTATCTTAAATGTGGGTTATTTGAGAGGATTGGTGAAGGCGAATTGTACATTTTCTGAAAATCTGACCCAAATAGTACACACCGTATTCCACCACTACAACGCCTGGGCGCTATATGTGATGTGTTTTAGGAAAATGAGTCATAAGTCGCAAAAAATACATTTTGAGATATCATTATATTTGAGAAGATGAGATCAAGCCGACTTCAATGGTAGTAAACAGTATAATAATCTAGTACTTCTATTTCTAGATTTTAAGTTTGATATTTTCGTTCTTGAAAAAAAAAGTTTCCAATATTTCTGGGGGTCAATAAACAGTAAAGTAACTAAATGTAGTCAATATGAAGACCTTTAAGACGAAGGGATATATTGCATAGATTGTCCTGAAATTTGATACATCGATTGATATACCTATGAGTAATAAACTCCCCAAAGATTAGAAAATTCCAATAATGTGATATCTGTGATCTCGTGAAAAAAAACACTTTGAAAAATATCAATTTTGCGACTTATGACTCATTTTCCTGAAACACATCACATATGTGTCAAGCCACCCATGTAGGCAGGCACTCATTCAGGACAGGCGCTTATTACAATACAGCCATAGATGCACATGCAGAAATATATGTTAGATCAAATTAACACAAATGTGATGTGTTACAGGAAAATGAGTCCAACCCCCGCCCAACCCCCGCCCAACCCCCGCCCGCTCCTCCAACCCCTCCCAATCCTCTCCCAATCCCCCCCAACCCCCCAACCCCCAACCCCTCCCACTCTTCCAATCCCCTCCCAACCCCCGCCTAACCCCCCCCCCCCCCCCAACCCCCTCCAATCCCCCAAACCCCCTCCCAACCCCTCCCGCTCTTCCGACCCCTCCCAACCCCCGCCCAACCCCCAACCCCAACCCCACCCCCTCCCAACCCCCAAACCTCCTCCCAACCCCTCCCACTCTTCCAATCCCTCTCAATCCCCTCCGACCCCCCAACCCCCTCCCGCTCTCCCATCCCCCCATCTACCCCCTCCCAAACCCCTCCCACTCTACCACCCCCCAACCCCCTCCCAAACCCCCTACCCGCTCTCCAGTTTAAAGAGGCACTTATTCAGGACCCGGCGGTTAATGTTAAATACTCTACATTATTATTAATTCAATTGATGTTTCGAGTACTTCAGCTGAGACCATTATATCTAGGATATAATGCGACTGAATAGACAAATTAATACAATACAACACTTAGAGCCGAGTGCCACTAGACGGTGCTGCCGGCTGGTGGAGAATACATGCACTAGTGGTTGGGTGACGTTGTGGTCTCTGCATCCAGCTCCTTCTGCCCTGTTGGAAGCTGCATGGACGGCTATAAAGCTCTGGCTGATTACAGCTCCTTCTGCCTTGTTGGAAGCTGCATGGACGGCTATAAAGCTCTGGCTGATTACAGCTCCTTCTGCCCTGTTGGAAGCTGCATGGACGGCTATAAAGCTCTGGCTGATTACAGCTCCTTCTGCCCTGTTGGAAGCTGCATGGATGGCTATAAAGCTCTGGCTGATTACAGCTCCTTCTGCCTTGTTGGAAGCTGCATGGACGGCTATAAAGCGCTGATTACAGCTCCTTCTGCCTTGTTGGAAGCTGCATGGATGGCTATAAAGCTCTGGCTGATTACAGCTCCTTCTGCCCTGTTGGAAGCTGCATGGATGGCTATAAAGCTCTGGCTGATTACAGCTCCTTCTGCCCTGTTGGAAGCTGCATGGACGGCTATAAAGCTCTGGCTGATTACAGCTCCTTCTGCCTTGTTGGAAGCTGCATGGACGGCTATAAAGCGCTGATTACAGCTCCTTCTGCCTTGTTGGAAGCTGCATGGACGGCTATAAAGCTCTGGCTGATTACGCAATGACTTTATAACGTCCAGATGTAAGTGCTGGTAATAGTGACCCTTGACCTTCTTTTTAAAGAAATGTTATTAAGTACATTTTCATGGTACATGGTAATCTCATGATACTCAATGGAAACATCGATTTAACAAGTAATAAGCAGAGGTAATACAAGTTTAAATCATGTAAGCAGTAATACCAACGATCCTGTGTAGCTATAGGATCGTTGGTAATACGGTAATTACAGTTTATATATGAGCGAGAAGGTCGTTGGACGACATCTACTATATTATACAATGTTCCCAATGTTTGGTTGTTGGACGACATCTACTATATTATACAATGTTCCCAATGTTTGGTCGTTGGACGACATCTACTATATTATACAATGTTCCCAATGTTTGGTCGTTGGACGACATCTACTATATTATACAATGTTCCCAATGTTTGGTCGTTGGATGATATCTACTATATTATACAATGTTCCCAATGTTTGGTTGTTGGACGACATCTACTATATTATACAATGTTCCCAATGTTTGGTTGTTGGACGACATCTACTATATTATACAATGTTCCCAATGTTTGGTCGTTTGACGACATCTACTATATTATACAATGTTCCCAATGTTTGGTTGTTGGACGACATCTACTATATTATACAATGTTCCCAATGTTTGGTTGTTGGACGACATCTACTATATGTGATGTGTTACAGGAAAATGAGTCATAAGTGGCAAAATTGATATTTTTCCAAGTGTTTTTTTCATAAGATCACATTATTGGAATGTTCTAATTTTTAGAAAGTTTTTCACTTATTGTAATGTCAATGGATGTATTAAATTTTAGGAAAATCTATGTAATATATCCTTGCGTTTTTAAGGTCCTCATATGGATTACATTTAGTTACTTTACTGTTTATTGACCCCATGAAATATTGGAAACATTTTTTTTCAAAACTTAAAATATCAAACCTAAAATCTAGAAAAACATATTAGATTATGAGACTGTTTACTATCATTGGAATCGGCTTGATCTCATCTTTTCAAATATAATAGTATCTCAAAATCTTTTTTTTGCGACTTATGACTCGTTTTCCTGAAACACATCACATATTATACAATGTTCCCAATGTTTGGTTGTTGGACGACATCTACTATATTATACAATGTTCCCAATGTTTGGTTGTTGGACGACATCTACTATATTATACAATGTTCCCAATGTTTGGTCGTTGGATGATATCTACTATATTATACAATGTTCCCAATGTTTGGTCGTTAGACGACATCTACTATATTATACAATGTTCCCAATGTTTGGTTGTTGGACGACATCTACTATATTATACAATGTACCCAATGTTTGGTTGTTGGACGACATCTACTATATTATACAATGTTCCCAATGTTTGGTCGTTGGACGACATCTACTATATTATACAATGTTCCCAATGTTTGGTCGTTGGACGACATCTACTATATTATACAATGTTCCCAATGTTTGGTCGTTGGACGACATCTACTATATTATACAATGTTCCCAATGTTTGGTTGTTGGACGACATCTACTATATTATACAATGTTCCCAATGTTTGGTTGTTGGACGACATCTACTATATTATACAATGTTCCCAATGTTTGGTCGTTTGACGACATCTACTATATTATACAATGTTCCCAATGTTTGGTCGTTGGACGACATCTACTATATTATACAATGTTCCCAATGTTTGGGCTCAAGGTACAATAGCCTTGTCAAAGCTTGATAGTTGACAAAATATTTTTTTTGTTATTTTCTCTCCATATCAATCATAATTATTTTTGTAAAAAAAGCCTCATAGAGTAATAAAAACAGCAAAGTTACTACAATTCAGTTCAGTATGACAAGTAGAAGGGTGTCGTTGAACACTTTTACAACCACCAATTCTCATTTATTTTGAGAAATGTTGTCATGGCTGTCTAGTCCTAATTATGTAATTAAAGAGATAAACCACAGTTCAACTGGGAAAAAAACTGAAAATAAGATTTTGTTTAAACTTTGCCTCATGAAAGAACAAGGTTATGTGAATTCAAAAAGCCAATAAAAACAATATGTCACCGGGTTAGTTTTCATTTCAGGGAGCCCTGAAATTTATGGTTGTTCACTATAGAAGTCTATGAGAAGAGGACAATTTTGTTCGTTTTTTCAGTATAAAAAAATAATTGAAAATAACTTTTTCCTAAAAATCTCTATAGGCATAGCTAACATATTCCTTAACCCTCTCAAGCAATAAAAAATGGGGGTCACCGACTTTTTAAAAAAGTTATTCAACTGAATCTGCATCCAGATGAGTTAAAAACAGGAATATTGAAGATTTTCAATGCTGAATAATATCTTTCAAAATATGTTGATACTCTGTTCTTTCATGCATGAGGGTAAACCTGTATAGTGGCTATGTTTAGAAGTCATTTCAACTGAAAAATGTTATTTGTCTGTCTGAAATCTTGGAAAAACTGAGAAAATATCCATTTTCCCCACATACTTAAATACTAAACTTTGATGGTCTCTAGAATGAAAAAAATATATGCTGAGATCCATTTTTTTTGCTTTTTGTTATCCCCCAACCATGGTCTTTCTCAAGACAAAGTTTGGAAAAATTATTGTCACTCCTTATTTTTCATGCATTAGTTCCTTGAACTCCCGCCTGCAGCAGTGCATATGACAGTGGTTTATCTCTTTAAAACAACACCTTCTTGTAGTCGAGTAATTCTCTCTCTATCATGGACTATGACATGGTGGTTTGAGATATCATCATATTTCAAAAGATAAGATTAAATGGATTCTAATGATGGTAAACTAGGACATCTAAGAAGTGTTTCTATATTTAATGTTGGAAAAAAATGTTTGCGATATTTTTTGTGTGGACAATTAGTTTCATATGACCTTGTTGTAACATCTATAGCTTTATTTCAATAATAATCTATAATTGTACGATGTTTTTGATTATAGATTTTTCTTTTGTAGTAATGTGAATTAGAAAAGTTGATGGTCCTCTCGGATGAGCTCCCGCCCTTGATGTAACCATGTTAAAATATGTTAATATGTGCATTCCTGAGTACCTCTTCCAGGCAGTCAGTAAATCTTAATGTTTCCTTTGGGGCGGGAGGTGGAAAAAGCTACCCCGGCCATGTACAGAGTCAGAGTGGGTGAGTGTTGTACAAGCCTATAACTAGTTCCACGGTTGGGTGAGTGTTGTACAAGCCTATAACTAGTTCCACGGTTGGGTGAGTGTTGTACAAGCGCTATAGCTAGTTCCACGGTTGGGTGAGTGTTGTACAAGCCTATAACTAGTTCCATGGTTGGGTGAGTATTGTACAAGCGCTATAACTAGTTCCATGGTTGGGTGAGTGTTGTACAAGCGCTATAACTAGTTCCAGGGTTGGGTGAGTGTTGTACAAGCGCTATAACTAGTTCCACGGTTGGGTGAGTGTTGTACAAGCCTATAACTAGTTCCATGGTTGGGTGAGTGTTGTACAAGCGCTATAGCTAGTTCCAGGGTTGGGTGAGTGTTGTACAAGCGCTATAACTAGTTCCAGGGTTGGGTGAGTGTTGTACAAGCGCTATAACTAGTTCCACGGTTGGGTGAGTGTTGTACAAGCGCTATAACTAGTTCCACGGTTGGTAGAGTGTTGTACAAGCGCTATAACTAGTTCCACGGTTGGGTGAGTGTTGTACAAGCCTATAACTAGTTCCATGGTTGGGTGAGTGAGTGTTGTACAAGCGCTATAGCTAGTTCCACGGTTGGGTGAGTGTTGTACAAGCCTATAACTAGTTCCATGGTTGGGTGAGTGTTGTACAAGCGCTATAGCTAGTTCCACGGTTGGGTGAGTGTTGTACAAGCGCTATAACTAGTTCCATGGTTGGGTGAGTGAGTGTTGTACAAGCCTATAACTAGTTCCATGGTTGGGTGAGTGTTGTACAAGCGCTATAACTAGTTCCAGGGTTGGGTGAGTATTGTACAAGCGCTATAACTAGTTCCACGGTTGGGTGAGTGTTGTACAAGCCTATAACTAGTTCCATGGTTGGGTGAGTGTTGTACAAGCGCTATAGCTAGTTCCACGGTTGGGTGAGTGTTGTACAAGCGCTATAACTAGTTCCATGGTTGGGTGAGTGAGTGTTGTACAAGCCTATAACTAGTTCCATGGTTGGGTGAGTGTTGTACAAGCCTATAACTAGTTCCATGGGTGAGTGTTGTACAAGCCTATAACTAGTTCCATGGTTGGGTGAGTGTTGTACAAGCGCTATAACTAGTTCCAGGGTTGGGTGAGTATTGTACAAGCGCTATAACTAGTTCCACGGTTGGGTGAGTGTTGTACAAGCCTATAACTAGTTCCAGGGTTGGGTGAGTGTTGTACAAGCGCTATAACTGGTTCCATGGTTGGGTGAGTGTTGTACAAGCCTATAACTAGTTCCACGGTTGGGTGAATGTTGTACAAGCGCTATAACTAGTTCCACGGTTGGGTGAGTGTTGTACAAGCCTATAACTAGTTCCATGGTTGGGTGAGTGTTGTACAAGTGCTATAACTAGTTCCATGGTTGGGTGAGTGTTGTACAAGTGCTATAACTAGTTCCATGGTTGGGTGAATGTTGTACAAGCGCTATAACTAGTTCCACGGTTGGGTGAGTGTTGTACAAGCCTATAACTAGTTCCATGGTTGGGTGAGTGTTGTACAAGCGCTATAACTAGTTCCATGGTTGGGTGAGTGTTGTACAAGCGCTATAACTAGTTCCATGGTTGGGTGAGTGTTGTACAAGCCTATAACTAGTTCCACGGTTGGGTGAGTGTTGTACAAGCGCTATAACTAGTTCCATGGTTGGGTGAGTGAGTGTTGTACAAGCCTATAACTAGTTCCATGGTTGGGTGAATGTTGTACAAGCGCTATAACTAGTTCCACGGTTGGGTGAGTGTTGTACAAGCCTATAACTAGTTCCATGGTTGGGTGAGTGTTGTACAAGCGCTATAACTAGTTCCATGGTTGGGTGAGTGTTGTACAAGCGCTATAACTAGTTCCATGGTTGGGTGAGTGTTGTACAAGCCTATAACTAGTTCCATGGTTGGGTGAGTGTTGTACAAGCGCTATAACTAGTTCCATGGTTGGGTGAGTGTTGTACAAGCGCTATAACTAGTTCCATGGTTGGGTGAGTGTTGTACAAGCCTATAACTAGTTCCACGGTTGGGTGAGTGTTGTACAAGCGCTATAACTAGTTCCATGGTTGGGTGAGTGTTGTACAAGCCAATAACTAGTTCCATGGTTGGGTGAGTGTTGTACAAGCCTATAGCTAGTTCCATGGTTGGGTGAGTGTTGTACAAGCGCTATAACTAGTTCCACGGTTGGGTGAGTGTTGTACAAGTGCTATAACTAGTTCCATGGGTGAGTGTTGTACAAACGCTATAACTAGGCCGTTTTCGACTCTTCACCGGGTGGACTGACTGGTGAACAGGAAGTAAAATATACTCTATATATTCTATATTCAAGGTCACTTCCGCTTCACCAGGTCAGTGCACCCCGGTGAAGAGTTGAAAACGGCCTAGTGGAGACCTGACGTCGAAAGCGGCCCTGGTTCAATCTCGCGCCTCCAATGTACATTACACACAAGTGCCTTTGGCACTTGAAATAGAGCAGGTTAGGTCTGTAATTTCCCTTCTCTCTTTTCCCTCTCCCCTCTTCTCTTTCCCCTCCCCCTCTTCCTGTGGGTATATCCTGAGAAAAAATGGAATGATACTTTCATTATTTGTTTAATATAACACTGGAAATCTATTTCAAAACAGAAATAATGAGGATTTAAGTAGCGGAGACGGAATGAGTGAGGAGAGGAGAGGAGAGAGAGATAAGAGAGACAGATACAGCAAGGGCTCCTGATGGGGGGGGGGGTACTGTGTTGATTTGTCCCGCTAAGGATGAGCATTTGTCCCTAGTCCCCAGAATCCCATGTCAAACAATTGATACGTTGTTTGTCAATCATAAGACATGCCTATATATGTCAGTTTGTCGATTTTACCCCTTATAATGTGGTCACTCTAAGAAATGACTATGTCAGTTTGTCGATTTTAGGCATCAGGACCCCTACAGCAGGGTGTCATGGGAAAAAACTTGCACCCCACCTATTGATATCAGTTCCTTGATTCTAAATACTGCAGATAATTTAATCTGATCATCAAAACTCCTCCGTTACTAAGAGGAACTTGGCAGATTTTATTCAATCAGAAACCTCACATAATAAGATTCCAGTCGGTGGGCGAGAATAATATATTCTGTTTATCGATTTTCCTAATCGTCCTCCCCCTTGCCTTCCCCTTCCCCTTCCTGACTACCTCTTACACCCCTTCCCCCTCCCCTTGTCCACTTCCCCACTACCTGTTAAATAGATCTCACCCCACCTCCCCCACTTCTCCGTTTCCTTCTGCTCCTTGATCCCCTTCCTTCCTCCTCCTCCCATGCCTACCTTCCTGTCCCCATCCTCCTCCCCCACTATGCACTCCCCCAGTAGGAGGTGCACAGGAACCCCATCTTAAGTCCCTTTCCTTGCAATTTCAACTTGAATCAATGCGTCATTACTGTACACAAACGATGCTAGAGTCAGGTATAATGTTCTGTTAGGATCTGTACCGAGCGCCATTGCTGCCGAAACATAGCGCTGGGATATGGTTTCTCCCGATACGGCCGTGGCTTTGTACAGGTGTGAGGCATGGACTGTATTTAGGCCCCAAAACAAATGCATGAAGGTAGGAGGGAGAGCAGGGCGCCTGGTGGGCAGTGTCATTATATATAAAGTATTCACATGCTGACATAATAATAATGAAATACATGAATAGGAAACTAGACCTCTGAACTCAGGTCTTCCTGGATAGCCCTATTAAAGAAAACGTTCAGAAGTCATAAGTAGTTCGAAATGGTATTGTTTGTAGAAAATGGTCTTTTGTATGATGTCCATAATACTTAAATTATTGGAAGTTCTTTTGTCCTCATAGTGATAACACTATGTAATGTCTAATATATCATTATATCATAACGTGTCTCTCGTCCAATGTGAGTGGAGACCTAAATTGTTTATTTTCATTAAATTGTCTCATAAGAATAGTTGATAGGATTTAACCTATACTTTGTAAGAGAATCAGCAATTAGCACATGTTTTGTTATATACGGTTTTAAATTTTGAAATCGACCTAAACTGGTCGGGATCTTACAATTCACCGATGAAAGTCTACGTAACAACATAACTACTTTATACAGAAGTCATTGTCATTGAAAATGAGTAAAAGAATCGATATTTATACAAGTAAATAGCCTAAGAGACCACAGTCAAATCTCGTGGTTATGCTTCTAGGGCTCTATAAACAACAGCAGTCTGTGGTGCATTGTTCCCAACATTTGATATTTAGCTTTGCTTTGTCAACAACAAAGCGGAAGAACGCCGATATCATGTAACTATTCTCTCACATGTCCTACTTCTATTTTACAGTCTAACCTTCTACCGGAGGGCCCAGATAGCATCTCCCATCCCCCCTGCGCGCTTGATCGCACTTTACCCATAACATCTCTTATAGCTGTCCCCACAAGGTGTAGGGTTACTGAGACTGGGGCTCTTGAAGTTCCACTATACTAACTGAGCATTTGGGAGGATTGCGAAATGATACATATTTATGAGTGTCCATTGCAAGCACTGTTTATATCTGAGTGTAATTTATATCTTCAATATTCACAAAAGAATAGGACGAATATTTACATATTTTGGAAATAAATTACTATTCAATTAATTCAATTTCAATACAAATCCAGGTCCATATCTTGCCTGTCTAGTCCCTCATAGAGAGCCTCACACTCCAAACATGTGTTAGTGGTTAAGGGCTGGTGAGGCACCGGCCGTTCTGTGGTCCCTTCTTACCACATACCAATTTAATCCCCAAATTTGGTTGCTAAAACCCCAGTAGTTGCTAGGACTGTTTACATGAGCATGTCCATATCCTTGTATCTTACTTAATCCATGTGATTGTGCTGCTGTCCGCACACCTCTCTAACGACCTGTAAATGTTATACATATACCTCCGCTCAAACCAACTTTGTTGCAATCCGTCCGGCAACTTCACTCTGTATGTCCAAGACATATTGCATGAAGCTGTCTAATTATTCTTCATCAAAAGATGAATCTATTGTTGTTCCTATTCATGTTACCTCTTTGTTTTTATTTTTACTGCTGTTGTTTTCTTGTATATTGTCCCATAAACAAAGTAATGTAATTGGCACCCATAGGAAGATCTGGCACGCCAGAATTGGATCACCAAAATTGTTTTGTAAGAGAAAAGACAATAAAGAATGTTTGAATTTGAATTTGAATCAAAATACTTGTAGGGAATGGATCTTTCAGGAAGACCTGCCTAGGCAGAGAGTATGTATCTGTGATATTGGCTATTATTATTAATCACATTGTTTATATTGATTGACTGAATACTTGTTATTATTTATTAACAATATCTATATCAACAGAGAAACGTTTCTTTTTTTGTATTATTATTTCTATCAGCTATCAACATTACATTGATATTTTCAGCTCATAATAAAGAGAGAATAAAGTCGTTACCGTTACTTCTATAGCAGATTACAATAGTATATAACTTCTACACAATATTAGCTCATTACTTCTACAGACAATATATATATATATATATATATGCTCTTTACATTTATATCATGAATACTCCTTCAGTGACGACATATAAACTTGTTTGGTTTTCCTCAGTGAAAGTGAAATCTCTGGTGATAGTATTTATATACATGAATGGTTGAAGTACACGCTGTGCATCCATGTTCACTCTATACACGTCTTGTAGGCAGTGGCTTTCCATAGGGTTAACCGTTACGGGCTCGATGTTTACTGCCTACAGGATGCATATAGAGTGTATATTTACATATATAGAGAGTGTACATATGTGATATGTTTCAGGAAAATGAGTCATAAGTCGCAATAAATAGATTTTGAGATACCATTATATTTGAAAAGATGAGATGAAGCCGATTCCAATGATAGTAAACAGTCCAATAGTCCAATAAGTATTTCTAGATTTTAAGTTTGATATTTTCGTTTTTGAAAAAAAAATCCAATATTTCTGGGGGTCAATAAACAGTAAAGTAACTAAATGCAGTCCATATGAGCACCTTTAAAATGAAATGATATCTTACATAGATTGTCCTGAAATTCGATAAATAGATTGACATAACTATAAGTGACACACTCTCCAAGAATCAGAACATTCCAATAATGTGATCTTGTGAAAAAAACGCTTTGAAAAATATCAATTTTGCGACTTATGACTCATTTTCCTGAAACACATCACATATAGGTTCAGAGAGTCATCCAAAGACATTGTTCTTATACCAGACTCATACACGTCCACTCCCACTATGCTCGTGTCCCAATGCTTCATACCCTAATAATTCACACCTGACTATTTCACAATGAAAAAACATTATTTCTTAAATACACAGTCTTCAATAATACATATAATGTTTGGCTGGACTAAACTATTTAAATACTATACAACAACTGGTATTGATATAGCCATCATGTATAGCCACCACACTCCTCCCCTGTAACTAGGATAGTGCCCCCCCCCATCCCCCCTGTAACTAGGATAGTGCCCCCCCCCATCCTCCCCTGTAACTAGGATAGTGCCCCCCTCCATCCCCCCTGTAACTAGGATAGTGCCCCCCCCCATCCCCCCTGTAACTAGGACAGTGTCCCCCATCCCCCCTGTAACTAGGATAGTGCCCCCCATCCCCCCTGTAACTAGGTTATAGTGCCCCCCATCCCCCCTGTAACTAGGATAGTGCCCCCCATCCCCCCTGTAACTAGGACAGTGCCCCCCATCCCCCCTGTAACTAGGATAGTGCCCCCCATCCCCCCTGTAACTAGGTTATAGTGCCCCCCATCCCCCCTGTAACTAGGATAGTGCCCCCCATCCCCCCTGTAACTAGGTTATAGTGCCCCCCATCCCCCTGTAACTAGGATAGTGCCCCCCCCATCCCCCCTGTAACTAGGATAGTGCCCCCCATCCCCCCTGTAACTAGGATAGTGCCCCCCATCCCCCCTGTAACTAGGATAGTGCCCCCCATCCCCCCTGTAACTAGGATAGTGCCCCCCATCCCCCCTGTAACTAGGACAGTGCCCCCCATCCCCCCTGTAACTAGGATAGTGCCCCCCATCCCCCCTGTAACTAGTTTATAGTGCCCCCCATCCCCCCTGTAACTAGGATAGTGCCCCCCCATCCCCCCTGTAACTAGGATAGTGCCCCCCCCATCCCCCCTGTAACTAGGTTATAGTGCCCCCCATCCCCCCTGTAACTAGGATAGTGCCCCCCCATCCCCCCTGTAACTAGGATAGTGCCCCCCATCCCCCCTGTAACTAGGATAGTGCCCCCCATCCCCCCTGTAACTAGGATAGTGCCCCCCATCCCCCCTGTAACTAGGATAGTGCCCCCCATCCCCCCTGTAACTAGGATAGTGCCCCCCCCATCCCCCCTGTAACTAGGATAGTGCCCCCCATCCCCCCTGTAACTAGGATAGTGCCCCCCCCCATCCCCCCTGTAACTAGGATAGTGCCCCCCCCCATCCCCCCTGTAACTAGGATAGTGCCCCCCATCCCCCCCTGTAACTAGGATAGTGCCCCCCATCCCCCCTGTAACTAGGATAGTGCCCCCACACTCCCCTGTAACTAGGATAGTGCCCCCCATCCCCCCCTGTAACTAGGATAGTGCCCCCCATCCCCCCCTGTAACTAGGATAGTGCCCCCCCATCCCCCCTGTAACTAGGATAGTGCCCCCACACTCCCCTGTAACTAGGATAGTGCCCCCCCCCATCCCCCCTGTAACTAGGATAGTGCCCCCCATCCCCCCTGTAACTAGGATAGTGCCCCCCCCATCCCCCCCTGTAACTAGGACAGTGCCCCCCATCCCCCCTGTAACTAGGATAGTGCCCCCCATCCCCCCTGTAACTAGGATAGTGCCCCCCATCCCCCCCTGTAACTAGGATAGTGGCCCCCATCCCCCCCTGTAACTAGGATAGTGCCCCCCCCCATCCCCCCTGTAACTAGGATAGTGCCCCCCATCCCCCCTGTAACTAGGATAGTGCCCCCCCATCCCCCCCTGTAACTAGGATAGTGCCCCCACACTCCCCTGTAACTAGGATAGTGCCCCCCCATCCCCCTGTAACTAGGATAGTGCCCCCCATCCCCCCCTGTAACTAGGATAGTGCCCCCATCCCCCCCTGTAACTAGGATAGTGCCCCCCCCTCCACCCTTGGTAACCAATATGTTTTCTACCAAGATTAGCGCCACAATTAAAGTTTTTGAATACAAATTGTGTTTTATTTATTTTATCAAAGCCGATATTATAAATCTGAGTGTACACACTCAATGTTCAGATGAAATAATAGAAGTAATATCAACCCCGCCTAAACTGGTGGACCTACATTAATCCAGACGTTGAATTGAGTTGAAAAAATCCTGTATTTGTCAGAGATTATAACAGGATGATAAATGGACTTCTGGCAGAATCCAGGTGTTCCGGCCGTTACCTTGGATGAATAGAAAAGTTTCCTAGACAACGAGCGTGACTGCCGTATTAGTACATGATATAAATAATATATAAAACAAGTTATAGAACACGTTATACAATAGATAATATGTCCTCATGTTTACTATTATTCTTTGATCTATTCTTTTCAAACATGGTGGTATCTCAAAATCCATATTTTGCGACTTGTGACTCATTTTCCTGTAACACATCACGCGTCAGGATGATAGATGAAGCCTACTTCACATTCACACAGTGGTATTACCATCCCCCCCCCCCCCCCACACGCCCTCCCTCTCCCCCCCCCCCCCCGCCCGCCCTAACAGACGCCTATTATAGTCCACATTCACACAGTGTCGTATATATCACCAGTAGATGCAACTAGGCGAGTGCCCCCCCCCGCCCCCTGCCCCCCCTCCCTCCCCGCCCCGCGCTCCTTAATTGTACCTTCACCATGTACGGCTCCATCTGCTGCTCCATCTGCTGCTCCATCTGCTGCTCCATCTGCTGGTGCTTTACCGACCCAGCAGCTGTCCGCCCCCCTCCCACCACCGCCACCACCACCACCACCACCACCACCACCGCCACCGCCACCGCCACCACCACCGCCACCACCACCGCCACCACCACCACCACCACCACCACCACCACCACCACCACCACCGCCACCACCACCACCACCGCCACCGCCTCCGCCACCACCACCACCACCACCACCACCGCCACCGCCACCACCACCACCACCACCACCACCACCACCGCCACCACCACCACCACCACCGCTACCGCTAGAAAGCTTAGTCCTACTCAACCTTCGGATACGCCAGCGTTGTTTCTGCACAAGTCAGCATGGAAAACCTTGGATATTTTACCGTAGTCGCAGTCTTAGGTGAGTAAAGTGTTTACATATAGTGAGGTCATGTGTTGGGTGGAGGGTAGAGTGGGTGTTGTTACCCTGGTAACGTTGCCTTACCTTGGTTTCCATGTATAACGGGAAGGGAATAGAGTGAGGAGGTGGTTGACGAGCAGCAGGAGCAGCAGGAGGAGGAGAGAGCGCTTATCTACCTCTCGTACTGCGCTTAGCCGCACAAACGTTGCGAGAGAGAGCGAGAGAGAGCGAGAGGAAAGAGAGAGGAGAGAGAGGAGAGAGGAGGGAGAGGAGAGAGGGAGGAGAGAGGAGGGAGAGGAGAGAGGAGAGAGAGAAGGAGAGAGAGGAGAGAGAGGAGAGAGAGGAGAGAGAAGAGAGAGAGGAGAGAGAGCGAGAGAGAGGAGAGGGAGGAGAGAGAGGAGAGAGAGCGAGAGAGAGGAGAGGGAGGAGAGAGAGCGAGAGGGAAGAGAGAGAGAGAGGGAGAGGAGGGAGAGAGGAAAGAGGAGAGATAGGAGAGAGGGAGAGAGAGAGGAGAGAGGGAGAGAGAGGGAGAGAGGAGAGAGAGGGGGAGAGAGAGGACAGATAGGACAGAGGGGAGAGAGAGGAGAGAGAGGAAGAGAGAGGTAGAGAGAGGAGGGAGAGGGGAGAGATAGGGAGGAGGACAGAGTGGAGAGGGAGGGGGAGAGAGGAAAGAGAGAGGAGAGGACAGAAAAATAGAGGGCGAGAGAGGAGGACAGAGAAAGAGAGAGAGAAGAGATAAGCAAGTCGGAGGATGACAGGGAGCAATAAA